>CAUYQV010013330.1:0-19053 GCA_963574575.1 Galagoides demidoff | reverse complement strand
GGGAGGCGGAGGCAGGAGACTCGCTTGAGCCCAGGAGTTGGAGGTTGCTATGAGTTGTGATGCCATGGCACTCTACCCAGGGGGATAGCTTGAGGCTCCGTCTCAAAAAAAAAAAAAAAAGTTCTATATGTCTTGCCATTCTGATCAGTAATCCTCACTTATTCTTCCTAAGAGGCAAGACTATCTTTAAGGAAAATTTATTCCCTTTTCCCTTGGTAAGAAGAGTAGCAATCAGAGTGCAGGGTCTTTGGGGGATAGCAAGTAAAAGCAGAAAAGTAAAGTAATGGGAATCCTTAGGGTGGAGTCTCATTCTCAGTCAACTTAGCAAACAATAACTATGTTTTTGTTGATAATTTGGACATAATGTTTGATGCAGAGGAATTTGTTCGAGGAACATCCTCTACTAAATTTCAAAAGATAAGACTCAGATTTTCCACTTTATTACGTTCTGCCAAATTAACATTCAGTTAACATTCTGAGAAAGAAAACATGAACAAAAGAACCTCGGACTTTATTTAACAGAGAACCAAGATGTACGTATAGTTTTAGGAGAGTATTCTTTATTCTTACTTTTGATTAATCTATGTTAGCTACTAACTTAATATCTACTTTTTTTTAACTCCTGAAGTATTTCGATTAGAATAACTAAAATTATAATGAAGGGAACCGTAGAAGAACCTTTAAACGTGTTGCAGAAACCATCTACCTTGATATATTTTTAAGAGGGAATTAAAAAATAAAGGGAAGAACATCTTTCCCGTTCTGCATTCTTAGCATATGAATCTTAAGGCAACTAATTTGGACCTAGTTGCAGTTAATTTTGACATAGTAAAGAGATTGTGGACATAATTACTAGTATTCTTTAAGATTTCATGTAGCTTCCTGGAATCAGTATGTGTTATAGCATACTGGTTCAATCCTAATCTTTGCTAGAAAATTTAAAATGAAAGTATAGACTTGCAGAAAACTCTCAGGCGTCTAATCATAAACATTGGGTCCTTCTTGTACTCCTCCACGTCCCACTGTTCCTGCTCCCGCTGACCAGGCTAAAGCCATGTTCCTCTCTGGAGATGGAAGGTTGCTATGACAATCTAAGGGCACATGTTTAATAATAGTTTCTCTTTCACTATCTCTTTCACTACCCCCCGCAAGGAAGCTCGAGAGTCCTTCACCACAGCATTGCAAAACGCAGAGGGACCTAAGGCCTCCCTGGAGCCAGAAGAGGTGAAAGGGAGAGAGCACATCTGCTTCCTCACTGTCTCCCGCTGCTCACCTTGTTTGGGGTTGGTCGTGACCTTCATTGACACCTGTGTGCCGGTTCACAATCTCTTTAAGAACCCCATAGTCTTTTAGGGACTTACACAGACCTAAAGGCATGATGAAAGCATTCATCTGAGTTAATGGTAATAATTCGTACAGATTTTGGTATAGAAAGACATATGTAAGGATAACAATAGCTAACATTAATTTAGCTATTATGTCGGTAGGCAGTGCTATAGCACAGAAATAGAATCATGTGTGGAGATATGGATATTAATAACAATTTTCTTTTCATACCTGGATTGTGAATCCTTGAATTCAATGGTTAGTGGTGGTCTTCCAATTACTATACCTCTAACCCTTCCAATAATAGTACCTTTTCTCTGTACTGAACTTCTTCCTGCTTAAAAAATTTAAAGTGACTTTTGTTTCTTGATTTAGAACTTGACTAATACTATATTTGAAGTCAGGCTCATGCCTATAATTCTAGCACTTTGGGACACCCATGTGGGGGATTGCTGGAGACCAAGAGTAAAAGACCAGCCTGAGCAAGAGTGCGATTCCTGTCTCTAGCTAAACTGAAAGAACCAGCTGAACATGGTGGAGAATTTCTGTAGTCTCAGCTTACTTAGGAACCTGCGGCAGGACCATTGCTTGAGTCCAGGAGTTTGAGGTTGCTGTAAGCTGTGATGACACCACTGTCATCACAGTGGCGATGTCTCACTTGCGTGACAGAGCAAGATCCTGCTGTCTCAAAAATTACCATAACTGTCTTGATGCAATAGCTCTATAAGGAGCAAAATCTGTAGCTGATATCTTACCTGATAGGATTTGAAGACAATGATGATCTGCTTACAGCTGGAAAATGGAATATTAGCAGCCCATAAGAAGGCAAAGGCCAAAAAGGTACTTAAATTATCATTAGTGGTTTTCTGCTTTTGCAGAAAGAAGGTTTAGGTGAACTAAGTGGGGGTGAAAATATGGCCTAGTTTGAATGTGGATCACGGGAACTACACAATAAACAAACTAATTTTCACTGCATGGGAGAGAATTTTGAAATTCTTAAAACCTTTTAAGAGAATGAGAAGGAAAGCCACAGACTGGGGCAATATTTGCAAAAGATACACCTGATAAAGAATTTTTATCCAGACTATGCCAAGAACTCTAATGGGGGCATGTTCCAGACAGACTCCAATTTATTGTGCTAGCCCAAGTGGCTGAAAGTGGCTAGATGTGCCTGGATGGCTAAATAAATTCTCCACTCAACACAGCTCAACTATGGCAAATCCCAATAGAAGAATGTATAGGGTAGGCCTGAGGTCATGATAGAAAGCCGTGACCTCTTCTGCAAATGACTGTCCAGAACTGGAAAACAGCCCCTGACTTGACACTGGGCCATGATAGAAGCCAAATGTCCATTCATGAGACATCAAGTGGCCAAGTGTCTGAGTGGTAACATTCTCTGATCCCCAAAGTCAGGTGTCAACAACATCCTTTCATTCCAAAATTGAAATTCAATAAAAAAAATGGCCAAATTCAAGATTGAGAACAAGAAAACAATACCCATAATAGCGAAGGAGGAAATATAATAGAAAGAGCTCCTAATTACAAAAGCAAATCATAATTTAAAAAAGCACAATACCAACAATGGGCAAATGTCTGGGAATAAAGATAAGAAATAAACTGGGATGACATCATTAAAATCAAGTTTCTGGAAAAGGATAAAGGAAGACATCCATTTTGGAGAAAAAATATAAGATGAAAAGATGAAGCATTGAGTAAACCATCAATTTTATGCAAATGAAGCTATAATTGTAATATGCCAATATCAATACAGAAAAATATGAAGTGAGAGGAATGGCAGAAAGAGTCACAAAAAGCTGGAATTAGTGTTCCAAAATGGTAAGTGTCAGCACTGTAACTATGTATTTTGTGCATGGTTTCCAAAATCCAAACTCAATGAAATTTCTCCAAAAATGGCAGCTGTGGTTAGTTTCCCTTTTTTCTTTCTATTTCTAATTTTCTATTTTTCCCTTCCTTCTTTTTAGGTGAGGGACATGAAAAAATGTTCAGTTTATTTAGATGAATATGTTTATTGAGTAATGAAGTTAATGTTGAGAAAGATATCAATAAACATAAAGTGAGAGCAAATAATTAGTAAAGTAGATTGACATTGAAATACAAATAAAACATAGAGTCTCAAACAGATCCAATATAAACGTGAGAATTACATTGAATGTATCTGGTCCTACCACTCAGGGGAGTGAAGATGGATTATTAAAGAAATGGTTTAGGCATATTTGACTATTTAGTGGGGGGAAGGTTTCTTTTTCTAATACAAAGGAGCAAAATGAATTTCAGGTCAATTAAAAATTGAGAGAAAAAGTAGAATGGTAACTGTAGAAAAAGGAAATGTTTAACAATATTTTTATAATCGTAGCTTAGAGATGGTATTTTTGGAATGACTTAGTGGTGAATGAACATTAAAAAAATGTACTATGCTTGGTTTCATATTTTGACATTATGTTTTTCAGAGGACATTATGAACAATGTTGAAAAAGTAATAACAAGATGAGAAAAAGAATTGTTCAAAGTACAACAAAGTGTGACTCTCCTTAGAATATGAAGAATCTCTGCTGGGGCAGAGCCTGTGGCTCAGAGGAGTAGGGTGCCAGCCCCATATGCCAGAGGTGGTGGGTTCAAACCCAGCCCTGTCCAAGAACTGCAAAAAAAAAAAAAATCTCTGGTAGTTATTAAAAGATAACAAACAGTAGCCAGGCATTGCAGTGGGCACCTGTAGTCCCAGCTACTTGGGAGGCTGAGGCAAGAGAATCTCTTAAGCCCAAGAGTTTGAGGTTGCTGTGAGCTGTGATGCCATAGCACCCTACTGAGGGCAACATTGTGAGACTCTGTCTCAAATTAAAAAAAAAAAAATGACAAGAGCCCGAAAGCAAAATGGACAAAGAATTTACATTCGGAATTCTTTTCCACAAATGGGTAAAACCATCAGAAAGTAAAATAGTTATCAAATAAACATATGAATAACTGCTAATAATTAGGGAAATATAAATTAAAGCAGGAAAATATCACTTTAAAGTTGATAACCATTGAGAATCTTTTGAATGTCATATATTATTAAAGGTGATGGAAAACAAGCATTTACACACAGTTGGTTCGGGGTCTAAATGCGCTAAAAATTTTGGAAGGACAATTGTCATAAGGGTATAAAATGTAAAATGTGACTAATCAATTATAGATCTAGGAATTTATTAATTTAACAATAATGATGTGTCCAAGATGATTAGGACTACTTACTGTAGCACTGATAACAATAGTTAAAAGTTTTTTGAGTATGCATCTACTGAGAATTAAAAATTTGCAATACATCTTTAATATAGACTAATCTTTGGCATGAAAATAAGTTACTGCTGTTCTATATGTACATAAATGGAAAAATGTGTATAATAATTAAGGCAAAAAATCAATATGCAGGGTATTTAAGTATGCATGTATACCCATTGGTAAGTTCATAGATGCATTATAGATTTATAGGTATAAAATTCTGGTATAATATATATTAGACCAGGAATGGTAAATTACTGAAGGATTTGGGAGAATATATTACTGTATTATTTATATGTGTATATACACACAGGAATAATATATATATATACACACACACATTCATACACATGTAGGTAAATATCTATATACCGTATATGATTTACATTTATGACTGCAAAATCAAATTGATTTAAAGATTTTTTTTATTTGGAAATGGCCCTTATTTCTGACTAACTAATAAGAGAATTTTGGAGAATAAATGTTCGTTTATTGCTATCTAATTGCCAAGCATTCTTTCCAAGGCTATTACATGCGTAATCTCCCTGATCTCTCACAATAGCACTGTGAGTAAATCCCCCAGGTTGCAGGAGAGAAAAATGAGTCACATAAAAGCTGAAAAGCTTGCTTAATCACGCAACTGGGCAGGAGCGGAGCCAGTATTCAACACCAGGCAGTGCGACCCAAGAGTTCCTATTCTTCATGTCTATCTTATACTGACAGTGAATAGAAAAGAAAATCAAATTTTGTTTATAAAAGAAAGTTAAGAGGGTGTCCTGTCCCAACTCCAAGGAACTATCTCCTCTATTTAGATGACGGTACAATCTTCCCAGAACATTTGCAGGAACTAGTGCTTGTCTATTCGACCACATAAGGCTGACAGATTTGTTTGTAGTGGGAAGTTAGATCCTCCCTATGATTGCCACCTATATATCTAAGTTCTAGTATCTGAAACGATGAGTAGAGTATAAATATACTCCTTTTATATAATAATCTTTCAATCTCTGGATGAATAGAGAAATGTTTTCCTCATTGTTTTTAACTTCAAACTAAATGCAGTATTTTTTTTTTTCAAAATATTAAAGGGGAACAAACATTTTAGGTTCATGAATTGCTTTTGTAATGCTCACATCCCATCTACAGGGGCACCGATCACCTAAATAGTGTTCACTGTACCCATTATGTAGGTTTTGACCTCTCCTCTCTGCACCTTCCCCTAACCTCCCCCACTGAATTTCCACTGAGTTTGTCCCTCTTACAAAGTATCTTTATTTCTATGATAACATAGTTTCAAAATCATTTAACAGAGTCTATGTTGCATATGCCAATTTGTCAGATCAATATTTTGAAAAATGAGACAATCCCTTTCCTTTCCCCACACTCCTTAGGCTGAATGAAATGAGTGGAAAGGGGAGTAGACAAAAAAAAAAAAAAACTCACAGTCATTTGAAAATGCACTTAGCATTTCCCACTTCCAAAATACAGAGACACCTAAATTCGCTAAAGCATAATCATATCTTGTGAGAGCATCAGTGCAGATTAAGATTTGCAACAGATGTTTCCCAGAGTAAAGAGAGTTATTATTCATCTAAAAACAAGCAAGCAAAGGAGAAGGCACTTTCTGTGTAGAACAGGGGTAGTGGGATATACAGGAAATTAGAAGCAATAAAGAGCATAATTTGTATAACTGTGATGCTAAAAAGTATTATTGCAAAAATTATTCACTAAACACCCATTGATTATCTGCTGTGTGCCATACACTACCTTAATCTCCTGAAGAGCTGATAGGGCAGCAGGGGCAGACAGATTGTATAAGCAAACCGAGGTGCACGGGGAAGCTGGAATGCAGTGAGAGACAGGTATGGGGGGGCCTTCAGTAGAAGACAAATATACCTCCCCAGGACGGTAGGGCTTATTGACAGAAAAAGGGAAACTTATAATCAATAATTATAAGCATATTGAGAAAGTTTAGAAGTCATGTCAAAGTTAAGAAAACAAGATGCTAAAATTAAAATTGCAACTCACAAAATTTCTACCACTGGATATACAAGGTCTGACAACTAAGTTCACTGGTTCATCCCAGAAAAAGTGCTACCTACCTCACTGATGCATAATTATCCCTGCTGTCGCCGCTGACGTCCTCCCTGTGGGAAGGCATACGCAGGTGTGAGCAGTTACCTTGGAGGCAAGAATCTACTTTCTGTCCCAGTAAACCAACGGATTTTAATAGCTTGAATATAGAAAAAAAACATGTAAAATTCATTAAAAGAAAAACGGACAAACTTTTCATCTTCTTTGTAAAACTGAAATATAATAGTCCCTGCTTATTTACAAGGGTAAGTTCCAAGGCCACCCAGTGGATGCCTGAAACCTCAGATAGTACTGGGTCCTCCATATACTACTTTTGTTCTATACGACATACCTATAATAAAGTTTACTAATTAGCCACAGTGAAAGATGGATAGCAATACTACTAATAAAATAGAACTACTTATATGCGAATTGCCATAGCATCACAGTTATATAAACTATCTTCACTGCTGCATTTTGTGGTCATTTTTAAGTGAAATAAGGTTACCTGAACACAAGTGCTGTGATGAGACAGTCAGTCTGATAACCAAGATGGCTACTAAGTGGCTACCAGGTAGGTAGCAGCCACAGAATCGTAAACTAAACAAGGGAAAATTCATGTCCCAGGCAGTGCAGAACAGATCCTTGCAAGATTTCATCACACAGTTCACAACAGCGCATAATTTAAAACTCATGACTTAGGCGAGGCTCAGTGGCTCACACCTGCAATACCAGCACTCTGGGAGGGTGGATTTCCTGAACTCAGGAGTTGGAGTCCAGCTTGAGCAAGAGAGAAACCCCATCTCTGAAAATAGAAAAATTAGCCTGGTGTGGTGGTGAGTTCCTGTGGTTCCAGCTACTCAGGAGGTTAGACAAGAGGATCCCTTGAGCCCAAGAGTTTGAGGTTGCTGTGAGCTGTGACGCTATAGCATTCTACTGAGTGTGACAAAGTGAGACTCCATCTCTAAATAAATAAATAGATAAAATAAAACTTGTGACTTGTTTATATCTGTACTTTTCCATTTAATATTCTCAGACCACAGGCAACTAAAACGGTGAAAAGTGTAAAAGGAAACCATGAAGAAAGGGGGACCACTGGATAGCAACACTGAAAATAATTGATCAGCTAATCATTGCAAGAGGCAGAAAGAATTTAGTTGATATACAAATGAAATCATATAAGAATTTTGTGCTTTTTGAAAGATGCTCAAAGTTCTACTATCTTCGCTAACCAGACAGCTTTTATTCTAAAGATTCTAAAAGCTACACATAAAAAAAATTGTTTCCTAGGAACAGAGGCATAAGTTTGTGAGTTCTGAAAGAAGGAACTGCCAAATGGTAAGTCCATTTCTCCATCAACACTGACAAATCACAGTTATTAGAAAAAAAATACAAAGGTTAAAGAAAACAAATTTTATTATAGTCACCCATTCATTGACAGGATTTGTTTACTGTGTCTTCTGAGTGATTCATTCCCTAAAAATTCCATATTAATTTATTTGGATAAAAAATAGGCCATCAGATGAATTTGGACCATACAGTCATGATAGAGTCATTTCAATAGGCCTGCTACCAAATGGTAATGTAATTTCAAACTTTTATATTGATAAAAATGTATATGTAAAACAAATCATTCAACTTGTATAATTTGAGGTTCTATCTAGAAAACCCTATTTCCAAGTCATGGTCAAATGAAATGAGGTCAAAGGCAAATTTAAAGAATTTAAATATCCAGAGGTTTTGTCCCAAGGAAAATTAAGCTGAATGATCTCATGAGAATGCGTACAAGTTTATAATTTGTGAGGAATCTTGGAGGCTAGAATGGAAAAATGCAGGATTCATATATAATCATTTAGGGATTATAAATAATATTAGCTAAATTCAGATATAATAATTAAAATTTGAAAAGTGGCTGAGGAGAAGTTCAGTGCAGTGTATCAAACAAAAGAACAAAACTTGGTTCAGGGAATTCTTTTTTTTTTTGAGATGGAGCCTCAAGCTATCCCCCTGGGTAGAGTGCCATGGCATCACAGCTCATAGCAACCTCCAACTCCTGAGATCAAGCGAGTCTCCTGCCTCCGCCTCCCAAGTAGCTGGGACCACAGGCGCCCACCACAATGCCTGGCCATCATTGTTGTTTGGCGGCCGGGGCTGGGGATTCGAACTGCCACCTTAGGTGTACGTGGCTGGCACCTTAGCCGATTGAGCCACAGGCGCTGAGCCAGTTCAGGGAATTCTTAAGCCAAGTACAGAGGCTGATTTGCTTAGAGGGCATTGGGAAAATAATTTCTTTTTGAGGTGAAATGAATGCAAAATTGTTTAAAAGAGCTAAAGAGTTCTCTCTGCATCAGCAAGAGTTGGAGCATGGTATGTTATCTCTCTGACTCTCTCTCTCTGCCTACACACACACACACACACACTTTAATAGTAGCCAAAGTATTAATGATCTCAGTGAATGTGAGGCTTGGGAGGTAGCCAGCTGGATAGGGAAGAGTGAAACCAAATATGAGCTAAAGATACTTATCAATGGTTTCACTTTGCCCCATAAATTTAGCAATGGGTGACTGTGTTTTGATGATCTAACCTATATTCTATGCGTTGTCTTGCAATCTAGTAATAATAGGTTAAATGTATGCTCTATTCTGTTGCAGGTCACGTGAAAGAAAATTTAATCACAAGAAACTAAATGGGAGACACGTTATGAATAATTATTATTTGCAATATTATTTACTTTTGATAGAGTTTCATAGTTTTAAAATTATTTCACAGTCAGACTCTTGAGAGAACATATCAGTCCTGAGAATCCAAAATTATATAGCAGAAAGTTTCTGCAGAGGACCAATGATGGGAAATTGGGGGGAAGTCCTGAAGATGACATTGGTGGTTAAACAAACTCTCTGTTTGGCAGTGATCTCAGAGTTGTGAACATTGGTGGTTAAACAAACTCTCTGTTTGGCAGTGATCTCAGAGTTGTGATTTATCCAACAGAGAGAAGTCAGGACTTCCTTTTCTGCTCTTACCCTCACTGTATACCCAATTGTATGTTTTCCCCTTCATTTTCTGTTATCTATTCTGAAGAATATAGTAGATGGTATGTATTGATGAGGGTTCAAGAAAAAAAAAAGACCCTTATTTATACACGGTGGAAGTATATATGATCCTATGTTTCTACAGGGCAATTTGTCAGTATGTGTTGGAAATTGATAGAATGTTTTTTATATGTTTTATATGTTCCGGAATTTTATTGCAAAGAAGTACTTAAGAATGTGAGACAAATTTAACTATAATGACATTTATCCCAAAATTTGTTTACAAGGCCAAATATTGAAATCAATCTAAATTTCTAATAGAGGACAAACTAGAAAAGAAAGAAGAATTATGGTACACCTAGGGAATTAAAATTATGTGGCAATTAAAATGATATTGTGAAGAATATTTAGTAAAATGAAAAGACACTCAATATATTATGGTGAAAAATTCAGCTTAAAATAATATGGCCGAGTGACTTCTTAAAATACAAACTATGTATACGTAATACACAAATATTAAAAAATACTTCAGAGAGTACGGCAAAATGTGTATAGTGTTCTTTCAAGGTGATGCTTTACATTGTTTTAAAATCTTGTCCATTTTGGTTATCAGCTTTTTCTAAATTCTCTATGAATAATAAACACCGTAAAGAGAGCATATAAAAAGTGTGTATTAAAAAGTCACGTAACAGAGAGGAAACCAATGGCAACGTGAACCATTCTGGCAGGACTAACAAGCATTTCAATTAACAAGTTCATTGACATTGACCTTGGTAGGGGTGGAGAAAACGTTTTTCCACAGAAATATTGTGACAATTATTCATCGATAGCTTGAAGGAGGCTGCCAATAAAATGTTATAAATATTATAAGAGTAGTAAAGCTTCTATGCTCAGTCTTGAATGACAAGGATGCCGATAGAGATATTGAAGAATCTGTAAAGCGTTTGGTGTGAGTAAATACAAAGTGGAAATTTTTAACAAAAAAATACTCATGATGTTAGTAACGTACCTATAATGTGAAGAAGAGATAACTGAGTGTCACATGTATCAGCTCAGACATAAATTTTAGTTACATAAAAAAAGAGTTCTTAAATATTATTTTCTTTAGAATGAACTGCAAAACAAATCTTAGCACACACTGACTAAATTAATATTGTAATCTCAAGAAAAGAATGGACGTTTTGTTTTACTGTGTCAATTGTGATTCAGATGTACTCAAACTAATGGAGAAATGAGTTTTAATTATACTGCTATTTTCAACCCATTATGAAAACATAGGGAAGTCAATTGAAGTTAAATTAGTAATGAGATGTTTATATTTATCTTCCAAAATAGCCATAAATAAGGTTATTTACATGACACAGCTACTAAAAGATTGATAAATAATATGTAAATATAAGCATAGGAGTAATGCATTATTAGAAACCAAAGATTGATAAAAATGGTAAGTAGTACAGAGATATCTCAAAGAACTAAAAGCAGATCTATCAGGTATTTACCCAAAGGTGGGGGAAAAACATTTTATAAAATAAAAAATACTTGCACTTGAATGCTTATAGCAGCACAATTATCAGTTGCAAAGATGTGGAAACCACTTCAGTGCCCATCAATACATGAGTGGATTAATAAAATGTGACACAAAAACACACAAGCACACCATGGAGTACTATTCAGCCATTACAAAACTGGTGATCTAGTATTCTAGTATTTTTTTTTCTGGTATGATTGGCAACAACTTGTATAGAACTGGAGACCATTTTCCTAAGTGAAGTATTGCAAGAATGGAAAACCAACCACCATACGTACCCAACACTAAATTGGAACTAGTCAATCAACACAGGCATATCTGGAAATAAAACTCAACAGAAATCAAATAGGTGGTGGTGGGGGGGAAATTTGCATTTAACTGGTAGAAGGCATACATTCTGGGTAAGGGCACACTTACAATTTTGACTTAAAATGTATGAAAGCAAATTGTATAATCAAAACACGTGCACCCCTGCACTAGTCTAAAATTTAGAAAGAAATTTGTATTGTGGTGGTAAAGGCGAATCATTTTCTTTTGATTGCCAAATGTAAAATACAATTCAATGCATTTTTAAAAGATTTCTGTATTATTAACATTAAAGACATTAATTCAATTTCTGAACATGAAAAAATTATGGTGGCTATGAAAATAAAGTTGTCACTCTCTCTTTTGCATTCTAACCTTCGTAAACCACAGTGCGCCAGGGTAATACATGTGGCATATTGCCGCAAACAAGTCTGCTGAGAATAATCAGGAATAAATAATTCATCAGCAATGCTGCAGATGTCGAGGACATCCTCTATTGTGCCCATCCTTTAACAAAAATAAACTTCAAAGCTGTTTGACTCGCTTCCAGTTCCTTCCAAGCAGAGCCCAGCAAGGAACTGCCATTGATTTTTTTTTTTTTAGAGCTCGTTGTTGTGGAGACAGATCAATGAATGCTAGGAAGAATAAAAACTGGTCTCACCTTGAGTAGTTCAGAAAGTGTTCATTCTGAAATTAATAGACTTATAAACAGTCCTCACACCCATAGGCATTTTTCAAACTAATGTCGTACTCAATGTATAAAGCTGACTCTGTAATAGCAATGGGAATGCTTCTTTTTCCAGTTAAGACTTGAGAGTAAAGTTTCTTCTTACTCTTTCTGAAATTCTTACAGTATCTTTATCCCACCTGGTTTGTCCAACTCTGTTTCTACTGTTAATCTCTTTCTGGGCTTCCTCTTAAAATGGATACTAGGTTTTTGGCATATCTTTTATCCCAGCCACTCTAGCATAAAACATTGGCCTAAGACATTAGGAGACAGGTGTGAGCACATCCTTATTTATGTCTGGAGACTTTTAAACTTAAAAGCATTAAGTCACCATCTCAGGTTTATGAGCCTGTTAAATGACAGATCCATATATATGTAAGTTTAAATTTGTATTTAATGCACACTTTTTATTTGATTTTATGGACTTCAATTTACAGTGTTTATAAAAATAACTCTTGTGGGTATCAGCTCTCTTTACCTGTCTCCCAAGTAGGAGAGGTGGGTTGATTCACTTCAGAACAACTCCTCCTTAACAAATGAACCAAGAATATACACTGTGGAAAGGATAGTGTTTTCAATAAATGGCTCCGGGGAAAATGATCAGGTCCCATTTCTTTATTTTTGTTGTTGCTGAGATTGGTTTGGGGGCCTTCTTCATGAATTCTTGGCCTACTCTGATTTCTGATAAGAGTTTTTCCAATTTTTTTTATAGGATCTTTATAGTTTCTTGATTTAGCTCTAAGTCTTTCATCCATTGCGAGTTAATTTTTGTGAGTGTGGAGAGTTGTGGATCCTGTTTATGTCTTTTATATGTGGCTATCCAGTTTTTCCAGCACTCAGTGGAAAATTGTATGAAGATTCCTCAAAGAATTTAAAATGGAACTTGCATTTGATCTAGCAAGTCCCCTGCTGGGTATATCCCTAAAGGAAAAATTATCATTTTACAAAAAGAACATATGCTCTCGAATATTTATAGCAGCACAATTCACAATTGCAAAGACATGAAAACAACACAAGTGCCCACCAATACACGAATGGATCAATAAAATGTGGCATATACATACTATAGAGTATTACTTAGCCAAAAGATAATGGTGATCTAGTACCTTTTGTAACAATCTGGATGAAACTGGAAACCCATTCTTCCAAGTGAAACATCACAAGAATGGAGAAACAAATGCATTCACTCAATACCAAATTGGAATTAATTTATCAACACTTAAGTGTACCTATGGAAGAAAATCTCAGTAAAAACCTGAGCTGGGGGAAGAGAGAGGCGAGAACAGGTCAATTCACACCGACTGGGTTTAGTACACCATCTGGGGGAAGGGCACACTTACAACTTTGACTCAATTTGTACAAAAACAAAGTATGTAACCAAAACATGTGCACAACCTAATATTCTGAAATTTTAAACAGTAGGCGAAAGATAAGAACGGACATTTTTCAAGGGAAGACATACAAATTGCCAAGAGATATATGAAAAAATTCTTAACATTAGTAATCATTAGTATCAAAACCACAGTGGGATACCATCTCATCCTATTTAAAATGATTTGCATCCAAAAGACAACAGATCCTGGTGAGGATGTGAAGAAAGGGGAATCCTCATACACTGTTGATGGAAGTGTAAACTTGTGTAGCTGCTTTGTACAGCAGTATGGACATTCTCCAAAAAGCTGTAAATAGAACTACTATATGGTCAGCAATTCCACTGCTCGGTATATATTCAAAAGAAAGGAAATCAATATAGCAAAGAGATATCTTCACTCTCATGTTCACTGTAGCACTACTCATAATAGAGAAGATATGAAATCAACCCAAGGTCCTCATCAACAAATGAATAGATAAAGAAAATATGGTATACATACATAGTGGTACAACATAGCTGGAGATGGAGGCCATTGTGTTAAATGAAATGAATCAAGTACAGAAGACAAATAATGGGCTTTCACTCATATGTGGGAGCTAAGAAAAGTGAATCTCATTAAGATAGAGAGAATAGAGTGGTCCTTACCAGAGCCTAGGGAGGGGAAGGAGTATGGAAGGAAAAATATATATGAATGCATGTATTATCACTAAATAGTATATTTAAAAAGACAAAGATGGTAAATTTTATATATATATATATATACATTCTCACTACAAAAAATCAGAAAATATTTTTAAAAGGACGTTATAACCTCAGTAATTAGGTAGCTGCTAGGCCCACAGATTTAGGTTTTTATCATGATAAAAGTCTTTCTTTAGTTTTCTTATTAATTATATAATTAGAAAGTACAGATTTATTTTTGTTTATGTTTTAGAAAACCCTAATCACTCAATGGACAAAGCTTGGAATAGAATCCACTAAGTATCAAATGTTAAGTATAAATAAGCTATTTAATATCCATTGTGTAAGTAAAGAATGTCTCCTTTTTGAAATACATTTTATTTTTAATTTGAGCCTCAGAGCAAAATTCAGCAGAAGATGAAGAGATTTTCCATATTCCCTTTTGCTCCAGGCATACAGGGCCTTTTCCATTAGAGGATCAACATCCTCAACCAGAGTAATAATGTTTGTTAAGACCGATGAACTTACATGGGCACATTTTCTTAAATTTCAAATTAATGTGAGGGTACAAATGTTCACTTTACGTAATTTTCAATTCTAAGGTAAAGTTCCAGTTGTAGTGGAGCCCTTCACCCAGGGGTTGGCTGAGCACCTTCACGTTGTGCACATTGGGTGAGATCCCACCGTTGCCCTCCCTCGTCCTCCCTTCCTTCTTCCTCCTCTCCCCTCCCTCTTTTTAGACATTTGTGTTTCATCTTTCTTGTATGCATTTAGTTGTTTATATATTGGTTTCATAATAGTATTGAATACATTGGATATTTTTTTCCATTCTTGAGATACTTTACCAAGAAGAATGTATTTCAGCTCCATCTAGGTAAACAAAAACTTGTAAAGTCTCTACTGTTTCTTATACCCAAATAATACTCCGTGGTATACATCTACCAGAATTTGTTAGTCCATTTGTGGGTGGATGGGCATTTAAGTTGTTTCCATGACTTGGCAATTGTGAATTAAGCCACAATAAACAATCTGATGCATGGACATATTTTTATCAGCTAAGCTACATAGTTTATCTTAAGTAGGGTTCTGTCTTGTTTCATAGTCTACAGGTTTGGACAAATATATAACAACATGAACCCACCATTATAATATTATACAGAGCAGTTTCACCACCTCCAAAATTCTCTCTGCTTCACCTATTCTTCCCTTTCCCTCCATAGTTTTTTTTTTTTTTTTCCAGAATGTCACATAGTTGGAGTCATACAATTTACAGCATTTTCATCTTGACTTCTTAGACTTAGCAATGAGGGAAGAATGGGGACTGAAGACTTCATTCTTGACAAGGGGAAACACCCCTGGAAAAAGGGGAAAAACAGGGAAATGAGCTGAGCAAGGCAGAATAAAAACAGTTTATCTAGCTTACTTTTAAACTAACAGTTAAATTACTTGTCTAAGTGTTGCTGCTTTTGCTGAAGGCCTCGCCTATAAGGGATATATTTTGCATTCCCATCAGCAACGAATGAGAGTTTCTATTGTGCCACACCCTTACCAGCATTTGGTGTTATCAGTGTTTCAGATTTTGGCCATTCTAATAGGGGCATAGTAGTATTTTCTTGTTTTAATTTGCATTTTCCTGATGACACACGATACAGAACGTCTTTTATGTGTATATTTGCCATCTGTATGTTTTCTTTGGTGAGGTATCCGCTCAGATGTTTTGAGCATTGTACAACTGAGTTGTTTGTTGCTTTATTGCTCAGTTTAAGTGTTCTTGGTATATTTTGGATATAGTCTTTTATCAGATATAGCTTTTTCAAAGGTTTGCTCCTAGTCTTTGGCTTATAGTTTCAGTCCCTTAACAGTGTATTTCATATGCATAAATTTTTAATTTTAATGAAATGTGGGTTATTAATCCTTTCTTTCTTGGGTCCTGCTTTAGTGTTATATCTAAAAAATCATCTCCACACCCAAGGTTTTCTAATTACAGGTTTACATTTTATGTTTAGGCCTGTGATCCATTGTGAGTCAATTTCTGTTAAAGGTGCAAGATCTGTTTCTAGATTCTTTCTTTCTTTTTGGCCTATAGATGTTCAGTTGGTGCAGCACCATTTGTTGAGAAGCTATCTAAAGCTATCTTTGCTCTATTGTGCTGCTTTTGCTCCTATGGCGAAGATCAGTTGATGATATATGTGTGGGTTTATTTCTGTGATCTCTACCTTGTTTGATTGGTCTATTTCTCTATTCCTTTGCTATTATCACTTTTTTTTTTTTTTTTGGAGACAGAGACTAACTCTGTCACCCTTGGTAGAGTGCCATGACATTATCATAGCTCACAGCAACCTTGAACTCTTGGGCTAAAGTGATCTCTTACCTCAGCTTCCTGAGTAGCTGGACTACAGATGCCCACCACAATGGCCAGCTATTTTTTTCTATTTTAAGTAGAGACAGGATCTCACTCTTGTTTAGATTGTTTTCAAACTCCTGAGCCCAAGCAATCCACCTGCCTCAAGCCTCCAAGAGTGTTAGAATTACAGGTGTGAGCCACTGCACCTAGCCCATACTTTCTTGATTATTGTACCTATAGCGTAAGTCTTGAGAACGGATATTGTCAATTCACCAACTTTATTCTTCTTTTCCAATATTTTGCCAGCTACTGTGGGTCTTTTGCCTCTCCATATAAAGTTTACAATCAGTTTGTCAATATCCACAAAATAACTTCTAGAATTTTTAGTAGATTGTACTGAATCCATAGTTCAATTTGGGAAGAACTGGCATCTTGATAATATTGAGTCTTCATACCCATACACATGAACTGTCTCTCCATTTATTCAGCTCTTCTTTGATATCTTTCCTCACAGTTTCTCTCATATAGATCTTGAACATGTTTTGATTCACTTACCCCTAAGTGTTCACTTTTGTGGATGCCAATATAAATGGTATTGTGTTTTTAATTTCAAATTTCACTTGTTTATTGCTAGTATACAGAAAAGTGAATGAATTTTGTATATTAACCTTTTATCCTACAAATTAGCTTTAATTGTTAGTTCCAGGAATATTTTTAATTAGTCCTTTTGGATTTTCTACACAATCATGTCATCTGTGTAGAATGACATTGACAATACATCATTTATGTATGTCTGAATGACAATACATAAATACAGCTTTATGTATTCCTTCCAAATCTATATGCCTTCTATGTCCTTTCTTTTCTACTACATTAGGTTAAGACTTCCAGTATAAAGTTTAAAAGGGGGGTACAAAAGAGAGACAACCTTATCTTGTTTCTGATCTTTTTTTTTTTTTTTTTTTGAGATGGAGCCTCAAGCTATCCCCCTGGGTAGAGTGCCATGACATCACAGCTCATAGCAACCTCCAACTCCTGGGCTCAAGCCGCCTCCCAAGTAGCTGGGACCACAGGCGCCCACCACAACGCCCAGCCATTTTTTGGTTGCAGCCATCATTGTTGTTTGGCAGGCCTGGACTGGGGATTCGAACCTGCCACCTTAGGTGTACATGGCTGGCGCCTTAGCCAATTGAGCCACAGGCGCTGAGCCCTTGTTTCTGATCTTAGTGGGAAATCTTCTGTAATACTCTCAGCATTAAGTATGATGTTAGTTGTAAGTTTTTTTGTAGATATTTTTTGTAGCTATTTCAAGTTCAGGAAGTTCCTTTCTATTACTAGTTTAATGAGAGTTTTTATCATGGATGTCATGAATGGGTGCTGGAGAATATTGTTTGTAACAATTCTCTTTTCTCATCACTTCGGTAGAAATTTCCAGGCCTTGACAACTAAAGTCTGGTCCATGAACCAACACCAGTAAAATCACCTGGGAGCCTGTGAAAATTGCAAAACCTAAAGCTCCACTTTGGACCTATAGGTCAGATCTGAATTTTAATAAAATGCTACAGGTGGTTAATATGCATATTATGGTTTGTTGGGCACTGGCTTTAGTCATTTTCTTAGTCTTATTGTATAAATCATCAGGTATTTTCTTTTATTCTCCGATGTTACAGTGGAGGGGTCATTGATGTGGACCCATACTGACATTAAATTAGGGATATAGAACTTGCCAGATTGGGGTAGGGGATCCAGATTATCAGTAATTGACTCATTTTTCCAAGTCTTAATGCTTCAGTTGTAGAATGAGAACAATACCTGTGTTTCACAATTATTGTATAAATAAAATGGGAAGTTGCCAGTATAATAAGCATCTGTCCTTTGTGTGTCTTATGCTCGAGTGTCATTTGAAAGGGTACATCCCCCAATGCTCAGACATGGTAGTTTAGCCTCATGTGCTCCTGGAGGAACATGGCCCTAAGATGGAATTCCCTTACTCTGAGGACACGCCCCAGCCTGCAGAAAAGCAAAAAGGAATTCACAGAAAGGAGTGTACCTGAGGGCCAAACCGGGTTGTAGCCAGGGGCTGAACACCTGTCCAGGGGACAGGCGCTGGGCCACTGTACTTTGTTCCTTTTTCCTCATTAACACAATAGTTGCTACTTTTAGTTTAAGGAAACGGGCCAAGGAAACCAATAGCCTGGTGTCCTTGTGGTTTAGCCCCAAGCAAAATGTTCTTTTTTTTTTGTTTGAGATGGAGCCTCAAGCTATCCCCCTGGGTAGAGTGCCATGGCATCACAGCTCATAGCAACCTCCAACTCCTGGGCTCAAGCGAGTCTCCTGCCTCCGCCTCCCAAGTAGCTGGGACCACAGGCGCCCACCACAACGCCAGGCCATTTT
>CAUYQV010013328.1:0-19792 GCA_963574575.1 Galagoides demidoff | reverse complement strand
AAAAGAGGCTCGGTGCCTGTGGCTCAAGTGGCTAAGGCGCTCCCCACATACACTCAAGGTGGCGGATTCGAATCCAGCCCAGGCCCGCCAAAACAACAATGATGGCTGCAACCAAAAAATAGCTGGGTGTTGTGGCGGGCGCCTGTGGTGGCAGTAGACTCGCTTGAGCCATGGAGTTGTTGTTTGCTATTAGCTGTTATGCCATGGCACTCTACCCAGGGGGATAGCTTTAGGCTCAATCTAAAAAAAAAAAAAAAAAAAAAAAAAAAAGAAAGACATTATTCCTTTAAATCAGGTGTCCTCAAACTTTTTAAACAGGGGGCCAGTTCACTGTCCCTCAGACCGTTGGAGGGCCCGACTGCGGGCCCTGGGACGAGTTGGCTGCTAAGTAGGACAGGCAGCAGTGGCAACAACACCCAGCGGGCTGGATAAATGTCCTTGGCTGGCCGCATGTGGCCTGCAGGCCATAGTTTGAGGATACCTGCTTTAAATAGATTCATCCTAAGCTCAGTTCAAAATGCTTATTGCAATACAAATAAGAACCTTTAATAGGATATTTAGTGTCTAATATTTATAATGTACCAGATAATGTGAAGATTATATCACATGCATTTCTCGAACCTTCAGAACAACACAGTGAGGTGAGTTCTATTCAGACTTCCACTTTACAAATGCAGAATCTGAAGACTGGAGATGCAATACCCATTGTCCAGGTGGTTAGGGAGTAGCAGAGCCAGGGTTCAAATCCTGGTTTTTCTGGCCCCAAGATGAATGCTCTTGACCATGAGGCAATTACACTAGGCCTGGGGATATGACAGTAAATCCACATTCCTTGCTCTGTCAAAGCTCATTGTATTATCAAGATAATAAATAGATAGAAAATTATCAGACCACAAGGCAAATGCTGAGATTCAGAGAAGTGTAGAATGTGATGGAGGACCAGAGGTGGGTCATTTAACCTAACAGGCGGGAAAGTGCATAAAGAAGCTTCTGGAAAGAAGTGATTGTAAACCTAAATCCCCAAAGTTGTAGATGCAATGAAGGGAAAAAAGAAGAGAAGGGAGTTACTGGTCAAGAAATGAACATAAACAAAGACAATGATGTGTGACTATTGCTCGACATTGCTGGAGTTGTGCCATTAGAAGGTGCCTGGTCCTGGAAGGTGTTGTGTACCATGTTAAGAAGCTTGAGATTTGTTTCATAAAAAAATAAGAAGCCATAGAAGGTTTTTAGACAGTGAAATATCCAGGTAAGGATTATTATTTAGGTAAAATGCTCCGATAACCATTTTGAGGATAGATTACAAGGGGAAGCAGAGGACTGGGGGCAGGAAGACCCCTGGGAGACAACTGCAGTGGTCCAGGGATGAGATGGTGGTGGTCTTCTCTAAGACACTGACAGTAAGGATGGAGAAGAGGAGGAAGCTTGAGAGATGTTGAGGAAAGTCAGCAGGGCGAGGTGACTCATGGAAGTTGAGATTGAAGGAAAAAGAAAATGAGGACAATTCTCAGAATTTGGCTCAAGTGACTGGATCACTAGTTCCACTGGCTGATTCAAGGAACAGGGGAGGGGCGCACCATGTTGGGCAGAATGGGATGTGATGGTCCATGTGTGATGCATTTGAGACACTGGTTAGCTTGGGCGTCTGAAGCTCTGCATTGAGATCTGAAGATAGGGTGTAACACTCATCGAATGTTAAAGTAAGAGTGCATGAGACCACCCAGGAAGTAGAGCAGTGGTGGGGAAACAAAACAGAGTAGAGAGGGTGGAACATTCTGGCACTGCACCGGATGTTTTACAAAACAAGTTACAGAAACCGTATCTGACAAGGTCTTTCTAGCTCTAGGCAGAAGGGAAGCAACTGAGGAAGCAACACCAATCAGGGCCAGTGGGGGAGGGAGAGGAACCGTGGGTCCAAGAAAGACCTGTGGGGAAGAGCTGACCAGGGGCTGGACAGGGTGAGGAGGGTTCTGGTTGCTGATCCTTCCAGGGATCTTCACATATTAAAAAGGATACCTTCTCTATTTAAATCTTGTCTAGCCAAATGTCCCAAAAGATAAGATTGGGGTCTCTGAAGCCACACTGCAAAGGGCTCTCCTCTTGTTCTTGCCTGAAGGCCACCTTAAGAAACCCTGTGCCCTAATCCAGTTATCCTGACCATGGGGTTAGAGACTTCCTGGGAAATCTAGATCTAATGGCAAGAAGCACAGTTAACTTTCTAACTCAAATGGACCTGCTGCTTTATGGTTTCCTGGGAAGCTACCCCAAACAAAGATATCTATGCATCTGATTTGAATTTAGCTGGCTTTTTTCTTGTATTGGAAATTGTATTTAGACATCTGAAAACTGGGGAATGCGTAGTATTCCACGGAGATGGCCTCTTTTTTTTTGGTCTTGTAATTGGAATCAAGTGCTTCTTTGTTACTCAGTAAACTTTTAGTAGCAAAAATAACATTAATATGACAGGTTAGACAGGAGTTTCACTGAGAGATCAGTGACAAGAACTGGCTCCAGAAAGACAAATAATCTTCATTTCACATGGCAACCTAATGACAGACGAGGACAGATGGTGACAACCCTCAACCTGCAATTCTGCTTAAATCAATCACTCAATCAATCAATCAATCAGCAACTATTTATTGATCTCCTGTTTTGGATGAAAACACAGACCTCGGAATCAGATGCCTGCATTCAAAACCCAAGTTTTCTATGTGCCAGTGATTTTTTCCTTGGGAGAGTTCCCAAACCTGTCTGAGCCTCGTTTTATTTCTCCAAATAATAAAGAAAATAATTACACTTAACCCAAGAGGTTGCTGTGGGGAGCAGATGAGATGCAAGGACTCACTAAGTGTCAGCTACTACTGTTGCTGTGTTTGATGCTCCTGGTGTGGTTGCCATTGTTGCTGTGACTGTTGTTACTTCTGGGTATCCCAGGTGACCGTAGAGGCTTCCTTTTCTTCAGGCTGGTTTTATGATGTTCTCCAGAAAAAGAGAATGTGGGTTTTTAAGAAACGTACAAGGTGGGGCTCTTGGTCTGGTGAGTGAGTCCGTTGAGCGCACCCTGGATATTTAGTGTTTACAGTTCTCTGACCACTAAGGGAAGCACATGGGTCTCCACCTGTGAGGACTGTGTGCGGAGAAAAGGGAGGAAGGGAACAAGGAGGGTGAGAAGCCAGGCGAAGGGCAAGAGATGAGAGAGGAGGCACAGGGGACTGCACTGTGAAGGAAGGAGGTACCACAGGGTCTGCCTCGACTTTTCCAGCACTCGCCCATTGATTCATTCATTCAATAAGCTCACATTTATAGAGTGCCGCCTGTGTTCCAGGCACTCTCCCAGGTGCTGGGGAAGCCACAGTGAGTGCAAGATGGGTGGTCCTTATCTTCATGAATCTTACATTCCATGTGGATGGAAGGGGGAAGATAAAAAATGATCAAAATTCATTATTTCACTAACCTCCTTGACAGAAGCTTAAACTGGGTGAGTTGCCAGAGATTGGCTTAGGGAGAGTGAGAGGAATTAAGTCAGGTCCTGTGGTCGGGAAGGACATTTTCAGTTACTCAAGACAGGCTGGGAGAAGTTCTAACCCCCTGCTGGAGTTTCATACCCTATGGTGGATTTAACTGGCTTGATTCACCAACCCTTCACAAACTGCCCTCCTTGTCACAGAA
Organism: Galagoides demidoff; assembly: GCA_963574575.1. NCBI lineage: Eukaryota > Metazoa > Chordata > Mammalia > Primates > Galagidae > Galagoides > Galagoides demidoff. The sequence continues at coordinate 16,123 of CAUYQV010013328.1, read as the reverse complement.
GAAGGATGGTTTGAGAGTGGGACTTGGGTATGCATAGCTCTTGTATTGTGCTGTATTTCTTCATGTTTTATGTTTCAGGAGGGCTGAATCCCATCTTGGGGGCATCCGCAGTGGCACATTCTTCTAACTTTGGGCCTCATGATTATCACACCAGCCTCAGCGATTCTCAAGGTGTGGTGCATGGATCAGCAGCGTCCACAGCCTCTGAGCACTTGTTAGAAATGCAAATTCTTAGGCTACATCCAAGATCTTCCTAATCAAATGCTCTGGGCCTGGGGTCCAGCAATGGTGGGGTTTCAACAACTGCTTCAGATGATTCTGGTGTATGCTCGAGTTCGAAGCCATCACTCAAGTGCAGTCTTGCTTTCTGTAACGTGCAATGTTCCAGGCATTGAGAACCTTGGCCATTCAAATCTGCTTGACATCAAAAGCAAAGAGCCTAGAATTTGAAAGCCGAAAGCTTTTGTAGTTCTTCTGTCTGTCTCAGGGTTCTTCCTCAGCCTCAGTGTGAATGACATGAGGGGCTGGTTGATTCTTGGTTGTAGGGGTTGGTCTTGTGTATTGTGGGATATTCAGCAGCAGGGATGGCACTGTGTGCTGGCATCTGTGACAGCCAAAACGTCTCCAGACATCACCAAATGCCCCCTTGGATGCAGAAGTTGAGGACCATTGGTCTATCCGCACGTTGTCCGTTCTCAGTGACACCAAGTCAATGATCTTTCTTAAGGAACAATACCCACCTCACAGTTGTTAGGAGCATTAAATGTAAACATTTGACAAGCCCTTAGAACAGTATGTGGCTTATCAAAATTGTCACACTGAGTTAGGTATTCTTATTATTATTTCAATAATTATTGTAACAGAATGATGTATAGTCAACCTACATACGTTGTTTATGTTATTCTGACTTTAATAATTATTCTCCATATCTTTTTACAGAGGGGTTAATTGCTGTTGCTGATTTATTATTGCTTCTTCAGCTCATGAAAGACCTGAAATCGCCTTTGTTTTACACGTGGAGCTCCTAGAGTTTCTTCCTTTCAGGAGAAAGGGTCATGAAGACCTATCTTCTGGTTGGTGATGCTGTTCCACATATTCCTTCCAATTAGACAAGCGCAGCAAAGCTGTTATTAAGCACTCATGTCTGTTCCCCACTCTCCTTGAGGAATGATCAGTCACACTTGTAATGGTTTCTTTTCTCAGCCCTCCAAGTCTCGGCACTTTCTCAGCACAACCTGCTTTTAAAAAGAAAAGCAGGTTCCTTCCTCACCCCCGAGCCCCACCCCCAGCCCCTGAATATTGTGATCCACATATGTGTATAGAGACTCTTTTAAAATAAACTTTTCATAGTGTGCCAGGATTGACAGCTGGTGCCCACATCCTTAGCGTTGTAACAGCAAACATCTGAATAAAGAGGGGAACAGTCGGTAAACCATCGGGCTGTTCCTAGATGTTTTGCCATGCATTAGAAGTTATGCCACATCTGGATGACAACGTCGTATTGTGGCTTTCTACTGGGCTGCCCGAGCATTGTGTAGGTGCTTTATCGTCACATGGTCATAACGTACAAATTCAGATTTTCAAATTCAATCCAAATCTTTTGGAGCCTGCATCCGTTCACCCTTGGCAAAACGTGAGTATGTGTTTTTAAAAGCAGTAAGACTTGGAAAGTTTATTAAAAAGTCTCGAAAGGCATTTGGACATCAAATAACTCTCAAACCCCAATGTTTTTGTGATTTAAATGAATCAGAAACATATGGATTAAATTTCCTTTAAATTGCTCTCAAGATTAAAAATCAAGGAGAAAAAAGTGCTCAGGGCCAAATGTGTTTTGGGTTTTCCAGGACCCAGTATGGTTGGAACCGAGCTGGAGACCTGAATAGCACCCACCGTACCGCTCCAAAAGTCGGTGGAGGGACCAGAGTTTCATTCACAGAGCATTTATTTTCACTCTGCCAAGCAACCGCACCGACCACCAGACACAATCCTAACAACAAACATCAACAATTAAAATGTCTGCTAATTTGCAGTTAGCCCAAAACAAACAACACACTTCAAAGTCGAACTAAAGATGTCTCTTTTTCAAAGTTCGCCTGCAGGATCTGAAAGTGATTAAAAGAGAAATTACGTCTGCAAAAGGAGCTGTTTCAAGCATTATTTAAAAGTGGGCAGAGATGGGGCTTCTAACAGCCAAGCCACCTCAAACAGCAGCCTGGCTCTGGGCTTGTCATCCTTGGGCTCACACACCAGCTTAAATTCTGCTCCTAGGGCTCAAAACTCAGCCAAAGGAAACCGACCCGGAAGATACAGTGTGGGTGAGCGTGGAGGCTTCGGTCCCCGCTGGAGGGATCTTTATTTGATTTCTACCTTTCTCACTGTTCTCTCCTCTTGCCGACCAAAGAGGAGAATCAGTTTGATCTTATTGGTGACCAAAATATACCTTAAAACATAAAACATGTGTTTTAATCTGATTGTCTCTTTCATATCAATTTTTTCTTGGTCAAATTATTTGACCTTCTATTTCTGCTCCTTCAGATTAAAATAACAGACCTTTTTTTTTCCCCTAAGTTTACCATTCTTGTCTTTGACCAGCCCCTGGAGGCAAAGAGATCTTTGGAAAAAAGAGCATGGTCTGACCTTGCTTGCTTTATCTAGCTGGCTTTCCTGCAGACATTTTCCACACCATCCCCTCTCTCCCTCCTGCCCCCCTCCCGCCCCCTTCCCTGGTATTAATTTCATGGCTTATACTTAGGAATTTTTATTATAGTTAGAGGTTGTATTTATTACCCTCTTCTATCAGGTTTCACATCAGATCTCTGAAACTGTTACACATTGCAGAAAGCCATTCATTCGCTCAACAAATATTTATTAAGCTCGTACTATGTGCCAGGTACATATTTACGGAAGATATATCTGTAAACAGGATAATTCAGAGTAGACGAGTACATAAATGGATAAATAAGATAATTGGAGATAGTGCCAAGGGTTCCTGAGAATATAAAACATGTCGATGTGATGAGAATGTCAGTGAGTGCCTGAGTGTGTGGAAGGAAGGAGCGGGAGAGAGAGAGAACGTAAGATGGCATGGTCAGGAAGAGGCTCTCTGAGTGGGTTGTATTTGACTTGAGCCCCAAATGGGGAGAAGGGGTGAGCCTATCTAAAGCTGGGAAGATTGCTGCTAGTGGGGAGGACGGCAAGAACAAAGACCTCAAGGCAGGAACTAACTTGGTCCATTGAAGAAACAGAATGAAGATTGCTTGCCTGGAGTGCCCGGTGTGAGTGACAGTAAGACACGAGGTTGGAGAGAGAAGCAGGTGCCAGATCATGCAGTCAGTGGGGGGGTCACAGTGTGGCTTTTCATTTTATTGTGAGACGGGGGAGTTTTCAATTTAGATAAGCATGATCTATAACAATGATTTTCAGTTGGTGTGCTGTGAACATTTTTAAAAATCGTTAATGAAATTATTTTTGAAAAGATGTGCAAAACACAGTAAGTATATTCTTTATTTTATTTTTTGAGCAATGTAATTTAAGTGTGCCATGGAAGTTTAACTATAGGTTCAAGTTGCTGTGAGATGGAAAAGGATGAACAACACGGATTTATATGCATTTAGAAATATCATTTTGATTCATATTTGTTGAATGGACAGGAAGGATTAAGTTTGGAACAGGCTGGGTGTGGCGGCTCACGCCTGTAATCCTAGCACTCTGGGAGGCCAAGGCAGGTGGAGTGCTTGAGCTCAGGAGTTTGAGACTAGCCTGAGTAAGATCGAGACCCCATCGCTACTAAAAATAGAATAATTAGCTGGGCATTGCAGTAGGTGCCTGTAGTCCCAGCTACTCTGGAGGCTGAGGCAAGGGAATTGCTTGAGCCCAGGAGTTTGAGGTGCTGTGAGCTATATGATGCCAAGGCAGTCTACCCAGGGCAACAAAGTGAGACTCTGTCTCAAAAAAAAAAGCCAACAGTTTAAAACAAAGAGACCTGTTAATTCCGTTTTATGCCTCATCCTGTATCCCTTCTCCTGCTGAGGCATTTTGAGCACCACTGATTTCTCTTTTCTCTCCACCAACAGGTGGGAAATTGGATTCTGTTGGGGAGCTTCTAAAGGGGTCTCGACTCTTTCTGAAACCATCCTCAGCTATGGGGAATTGAGATAATGGTATTGTCTTGACGTTTTCATAATTCTTAGGACTTTGTGTCATATAGATAAGCCTTAGAACATACCACTAGTTGAACCAACTCATGGTATGTTCCAGACACAGTAAAAATATCTCAAAATCTTATCAGAATTGAATTCTGATCCTGTGAGGCACTTTTTAATCTTTGACATGGGTAGAATCACAGAACTTATGGGATTATCATAAGCATTAAAGGCAGTACAGAGTAGAGAATGGAATTCTTCCCTGTCTCTTGCAGACCGAGGTGGCTGCCAATACTCCTTGGCTTGTTGCTGCATCCGGTTGGTCTCTGCCTCTGTCCTCACATCACCTTCTCCTCTTCGTGTGTCTCCTCTCCCTCTGTCTCTTATGCTTGACTTAATCACATCTACAAAAACTTTTACTAAAGGTAACATTGACAGGTCCTATGGTTTAGGGTACGGATGTATCTTTGGCAGCCATTGTCAGACTACCATAGTCTTAGAAAGAAAAAAAAATACACATAATAATATTTTTATGTTTTAAAAATTGCCAAGCTAAACCTAATAAAACACATAGTAGTGACACATCTATTTGAGACATTTGACACATCTATTTGATTGAGGCAATCATATAACACAAGGTACAAACTAAATGAGTTTTTGTTTTGGTTGACAAATTCTGGACAAGGAGATAAAATAGGAAATACACCCAATAAAACTGGATAAAAGGAGGTAAGTTATTGTGGTTTTCAGAAGACATTTTTTTTCCCTAGGAAAAACGTAACTGGAAAGATACTAGTACTCATTATAAAGATGACTAGACTAGCTTGAGAAAGGCAATAAATTTCCTACATGTCCTCGGAAACTAGCTATTTTTAAATACACCAGTAAAAGACATTCTAACAGTAAAAACAGCATCAACAACCACCACCAACTCCTGCCCCAAAGTGTTAATTGGGCATTTAGTCACGTTCTCTTTGTATCACAGTGATAAGTCCCTAGCCACTTAGGAGGAACTGGAATAAACTAATAGGATGACATTTTCACCTGTCCCTCTATGGTGGAGGGGATAAGATCCTTTTTATAGAGGAAGGGTCATCATTCTGAACTAAGTGGCAAGTTGGTCACTATTTTGGTGTTGGAGGGGATAAGTGAACTGAGAGTGAGGCCATTTGGAAGCAGGTGTCAAAACAGTTGATTGATTGGCATTTTTACATTAAAGTGTGAATGACTGATAGATACCACAGCCTAATAGCTTAAATGTCCTTCTTCTCCTCTTTTCCTAAGGAATTTAACTTTTCCTTATACAAACCTCCAACTGTTGATATTTAACCTTTTGAGGGGGAGCGAAGTAGATTTTTTGTCAGGTGAACATCACAGCCCCTTATCTTGTGCTCTCCCAAGAGCAGAGCTGGCCCAGCCTCCAAACACTTCTTAGACTTCAGCTTTTCTGAGGTTCTTCATTAGGAGCCTTTTAGCCAAAAGGCAGGTGAAGGGGGCAGCCAGTGTTCTCTGGGTGTCTCCATTTTGCTTCTTTTCAAGCCTGCTCCCATGTTCTTGCAGTGATGCAGCAGGGAGTGGCAGCCCGGAGGAAGCTGTTCCTGATTTGTGTCTAATTTGTTATGATCTGGGACTGTGGTTTGTAAATAACCAGGCTTGGGAAAGCCGTTCAAGGTGACGCACATTGATCATGGACCACAGGGCAGCATCAACCCTCAGGGTTTAACAGAGAAAAACTGAAGAGCAGCCCACGAAGGTCGTTGGTCTTGAAGAGAAGGTAACCTTCACTGCATTTTTACTTTTAGTTTTTATTTTCTTTTTGAATTTAGTTTACTAAGATGACTCTTACATATGGTGAAATACGTAGGATGTGTATCATTCACGAAGCATCATTTGATAATTTGATACACATGTGCTTATAAGCCCATGTAACTGCCACTCTGATCAAGATAAAGAACATTTCCATTACCCTCAGAAAGTCCCGGCCCCTCTCCAGTGACTAGCTCCACTCCACCCAGTGGGTGGCCACTGTTCCGCTCAGTCAGCCTGGGAGTCTGAGCCGCCACGGCAGGTACTTTTTATACCAGCCTTGTTTTATTAAAAATAATATTTTTGAGATTCATCCATCCTCTCTTTATTTTGTGTTTGTTTGACATTTCACAACATGCTGAGAAGGAATGTAACAACAGGAAATCAAAGAGGAAACCTAAACTCGTTGGGAGGCTAGAAGACAGACCATTGTAACAACCTGGTAAGTAATCACCCCGATGGAGACTGAGAAGCTCTTTGTTGGATGCCTTCCATTCCCACCTCCACAGATCAGGACCTGCGGAGGGAGCTGGAGGATCAGTGTGCCATCACACGGCCGGTCATGCTGTGGCCGTGGTGTAATTTTAAATGCTCCACTTCTAAGCGCCGTAACTCAGATTGAGAACCACTGTCTTGTAATGAGCGTCAGACAGGCAATATGAGTTTACTGTTCTTTCAGGAGGTTGCAATTCCTACCTACTTCTTACGCTATGAAAATCTCACTGTGAGTTCAGTATCTACAAACTGTATTTTCATGCACCACACCTTGTAAATGACAGGTGACGATTCCATCTATTTCTTTTACCGAGGAAATAGTGATCGGTTTCAGCGCTGAAGGGAAAATGGGCTGTGTTGGTCACGTCACTGAGTACACTTCCTAAAGGCATGCTGAAGGTATTGTGATTTTATCTTCAGATGATTTCTACTACATTAGTCAGAAGAGGAGAAACGACGCCATGAGAACAAATTAATTTTACAATTAATGACGTGTACTTCTCATGTAGGTTATATGTGCAATATAGATCCCCAATCACTCCGATTCCCAGGCTGACTGGAATGACTGACCTCTGAAGTTACCAGAGGAAGGTGTAAGAGGAAGGATATTTTTAAGGACAGGTCCTGGGAGTCGTTTACACCAGCTCTCAAGCGTTGCCGCATCTTAGAATTGTCAGGGGAGCTTTTCAAAATGTTAATGTTCTGGCGTACTCTGCACCAATTAGATTAGAATTTCTGAAGCTGAGAGCCGTGCTTCAGTATGTTTTATACTCCCCTAAGTCATTCCCTTGTGGAGCTAAATTGAAGACTTGCTGGCTTATACCACTTCTGCCCATGTGTCATTGGCCAGACCAAGTCACAAGCCCCTGACAGAACACTATGGGAGCTCGGGAAACCTAGTCGTCCTGTGTGCCCAGGGAGGGCATTGAGAGAGGGGTTAGCAAACATCTAACTTTGTGTCTGATAGATATCCACTCAAGAATACGGACACGTGCCATCCCACTCTAATAAGATAAACCCGGCCTGGCGTCATGTTGGTGGGATAGGGAGGAGAGGTGGATGGTATTGACATTTCTGGATAACGTGGCTTTCATTTCTGTCCCACTCACATGTGCATCAAGACCCTCATTGAGGGATTCTAACCAAGGAAACAATGGGACCAGATTTAATTGTTCTCAGTCAGACCAGTTATGATGTGGGGCGAGGGTGGATGGGAGCAGACCACTCAGGGAGTGTCTCTGAGGTTCTCCAGGGTGAGACAGTGGTGCCTGGATTAAAGTGGCACAAATGGAGAAGTGTCCAAGAGAAATTTAGCAGACCCAAACAATGAGATCACAGGCCCTAAGCATGAATTGCACAACATGGGTGAGAGGCATCCATCAGGTACAATCAACCACATATGCCCTGGAGTGATGGTTGATGCAAGTGTGACCAAGATTAAGTGTGGAGATGAAAGACAATGTGTGGCCAGATACCACTTTAAGAAATACGTCTCAGGATGACTGGGTGGAGGGAGAACTGGAAATTGACTTGTCCAGTCATGAATAGCACAGAATTTGCTTCCCACTTGATGTCTGCTTTGTTAGCTTAGATTAGAATTAAAGCTAATTCTAATTAAATTCTAATTAGGATTTATGTAATATATAGCTTCTTAGGCTACCAGTCAGAGAGGAGAAAGTGGATGTCTATCTTAGGGCACTGGGGTCTCCCTTTACATGTACGCAGGACTCTGTATACATGGCCTACTGTATACATGCCAGCTGGGCTTAAACTACATATTGTATCAAATATTCAGGAATAAAAAGGAATAAAAAGTTCAGTACAGTCAATGGAGAAAGATTGAGAACCAAATCGTACTGTTGACTGTGTTGGCTTAGTCCTGGCTAAAATGTAGCTCAGGAAAGTTCTCTCATAAACCCTTGCTTTCCATTATGGCCTAAGACAATTTTGTCTTGTGAGTCAAAACACTGAATGGAAATTTGGAAATACCTACCCAGGGAGTGGCCTAGTTACTTACTTAAAAGCCGAAGGGCTTATGTCCTGCAGCAGGAACAACCTTCTGTGTCTTCCCTGTTGAGAGAAGGGTGTTTCTCTCTCAACAGAAGAAGGGGTTCTCCAAGTGGCCTGCAGACAGCTTGATGCAGGGTATGCTCATGCTGGCTCAATACTCCTAATCTCCCAAAGAGAAAATTTTCTCTACTTAATAGCTTTTTAAAAATTTTGAGATGTAATTCACATACCATTAAATTCAACCATCTAATTCTAGAGTATACAATTTAGTGGTTTTGGTTATATTCACAAGGTTATGCAACCATCTAATTCCACTGTGAAATTCCAGAACGTTTTCATCACCCCAAGAAGAACCCCACATTCAATAGCACTTGCTCCCGATTCCCATCTTCTCTCCTTTCTTCTGCTTCTTAGATCTATGAATTTGCCTCTTCTGAGCGCTTCATGTACATGGGTTCATGCCTTATGCCGCCTTCTGGTTCTGGCCTCTTTTGCTTAGCCTACTGTTCACGGTTCATCCATACTATCAGTATTTCACTGTTTTGTATACCTGGATGATTTTGTTTATCCAGTTATCCATTCATGGACCTGGAGGTTGTTTTCACACTTTGTTTACAGTCAATAATACTGTACTGTTCTAATAGGTTTAGAATAGAGAGAGTGAACAGGCAGGTACCTCTCAGTTTATAGAAAGAGCATAGGACAGATGGGATAACCAAACAGGGAAGTCTGGTCCCAAACAGCCCCAGGGCCACCTTTCCTTCTGATTTTCTGTCTAAACTTACAGATGTATCGCTTTTACGTACAAAGTCCTATCAATGCAACAAAATCTCACTTAAAATATAGTGAACTTTTCTTTTTAATCAACCCATAGCTAAAAGGAAAACAAGAACAAATTCAATCGGACTGTAGCTCATTTTGTGGACAGCTGCACTAAAAATTTCTGGATTTCCGGGTTTCCCTCAGCAGGGACAGGTGGGCAGGAATCTGCCCTACTCCAGTGGGAGGATTTGTTCTTTTTTAAGCAGGATACAGGAAGAGAGAAGAAAAAAGAATTTTTGATTGCACAAGTGACTTAAAATGGCATTGCAATTCCCCTATTCAATCTAATTTCTAGTTTCCACTGACTCCCTAAAAGCAAGTTATTCTGATAATACAAAAAGTCTCCCGTTCTGAGCGGACACATTGTTAGACGGATCACCCCAAGCCTGGACACACCTTCCCCTTTGCAAACCCAAGTTCTGCCTCATCTTTCTCCCTTCCTTCTCTGCAAAGTGTGAAGAGGTGTTCCTCAGCCGGAGCAGTATGCAGCGAGGTCTGATCTCGATTATTCTACCGGTTCTGTGCTTGGAGCCGCAGCCTCCACACTGAGCCACGAGGCATGCCCCCTTAGCCATGTGTCCAGGGACTGTCGGTTGGATTTCAAGTAGGAAGGTTGGAGTCCAGAGTGTGAAGTTTCTGGGCATGCATCCCTTTTGCACATTCCTCGTCTGAGGGTGCAAAATTGCACAAGCAAACTGAGCTGCCCACAACTGGCTAATTGCGGAGGCAATCATCGCCCCGGCTCCTTCCAAATGAGCAGGGAGCAGCTAATTGTGCTCACAATCGGCTGATTGAGCTCACAGTCAGTAAATTGCTGCCGCAACTGTTTGTGCATACAATTTTGCACCTGGGAGTAATTGTGGGCGATAGGGTCTAACACACTTAGAACATTAAACAGTACGACATCTGAGAAATCCAACACCGTCCAGCCTGCTCGGGGAACTGGAGCCGGGGAGGGGGAGACATATTTCTTAAATTGGAATTGGAGTATCTCAGACCCTGAAGCAAATCCCCAGGGGACATGTCACAGATTATAGCGCTGGTCATACCACATCATAGATCTCTTACCTCACCTGCAGAGCTCACGGGTAAACCTGCAAAACCGCTCAGCCACGGGAGAGTTAGCAGACCACGGTCTCCTGAAGACAAGTTCTGAGTTAGAGCTCTGCCACTTTCTGGCTGGGTAACCTCAACAAGCTTCAGTTTTTCTCTTCTATAAAACAGCAATGATGAGAAACATACCTGAGTCACAGGGTTGTTCCATGGAAATGATGATGCCTGCGGAGTGTGGGCACATAACATTTACTCAGTGAATGCTACTACATTTTTTTTTAACACTCATAGTGTAGGTTAAAATTTGATCTTGACTTTGACACCCTATGGAGTGCCTCACATTGATTTTTTTGAGATGACGGTTTTTACGTTGGTGTTAGCATTAAGGAGATTTTTGTTTGTTTGTTTTCTCCTTGTCAGCTATGAGTCTGTGGGCAACTTGCTTCATTGGTCTGAACCACAGTTTAACAATCAGCAAAATGGAGGGAGAAATGTTACCTACTGCGCGGGGCTGTCATACAGATTAAATACGACAGTGTATGTGGAAGGGTTAGGGGTTTACAATCACTCTGTCACTGCTTCCTCTTGTCGTTAGCACTGCTATTACTGCTGTAATAAGGAGTTTTGTGAGCAGGGGGGCTCTAGGCCTGGCATATGGGGTACTCTGAGTTAAAATAATATTATGTAACTGGGGTCCACAGGGTAACCTACCCCCACCCACTGCCCTGGGAAAATGGACCCTTTTAGATAGAATGAAGGTGTGTGAGCTCTGTACAGTGCTGTCATGCTTGGGTCCCTCCCAGATCTGTGTGAGGAGAGACACAGAGCCCTAGTCCTGGTGCTCACCTTGCCCTGGCGCTCATTCTTGGTCCCCAATCGAGACGATTTTATAGGGTTCTTACTCTCAGCAAGAATAAAAGAGATAAGGACAAGCTTTGGCAGGATCTGGAAATTAATCCAGGGGAGGCAGACATCATGTCTCTAATGTAATTGAATCTTCCTGGAGTCTGGTGGGGGCAGGAGATGGAGCACGGACCTTCTGACTTTTAAGTCTGTGGGGAGGTGTGGTGGGGTTGCTCTGGGCTGAGCTGGGTGCTCGAGTCCTGCTGTCCACCAGTGGAGCCCATCTCCTTCCCTTTTGTCTTTAGGGCGGTCACCACTCACCCTGCCCCTTTGGGGCTTCTGGGCCCTGCTACAGCTGCAATGTAGGGAGCACGCTGCCCCTCCCTGGCTGTCCAACAACACGAGTACCCAGGGCTCTGCAGGGTAAATGGGCATTACCGCTGACCCCTACAGGGTGCAGAGAGGGGCAAACAGAGGTTTTGGAATCCCAGAGTTCTCACCAGGATTGCTCTTTGTTATTAACTCTTATACCATGGTGTGTTGGTTTGTAGGGCTGCCATGACAAAGTACCGCAGACTGGGTGGATTACACAATAGACGTGCATTCTTTGAAGGCATTGGCAGATTTGGCTTCTCCTGAAGCCTCCCTCCCTGGCATGCGGGTGGCCACTTCTTTGCCATGTTCTCACATGGTCTCATGGGCACACGTTCCCAGTGTCTGTCTCTGTGTGGTATAAGGACACCAGCCATATAGCATTAGAATCCCATCCTAAAGATCTCATTTCAACTTTATAAAAGCCTTATGGAGAGGTCAGCTATATTCAGAGGTCTTTAACATATGAATTTTTAGGGGGATGCAATTTAGCCCATAACATATGAGATTCTCAAAATTCCCCTAAAATGTTCTCTCCTTTGGGATGAAACTTACTGGACCCAGAACCCAGCTTGACCATTGATTAATTCCATGACTTTAGGAACGGCAGGCACCTGAGCTTCATAACTGGGGTGACGTATGTCTTGATTTGCCTAGGACTGTTTCATGTTGGAATCTCAGAATTCTGGACTTCCGGGATCCCCAAATCTCTGCCCCTCTCTGCACCCTGTGGAGGTCAGCAGTGAGGCCCATTTACCATGAAGATCCTGGATACTTACAATCTTGGACAGGGAGGAAGGGGCAGTGTGCTCTATAGTCCCAGCGTAATTAGAAGAACACCCCCCTGTTCATCCTTAAATGAATTCTGGTTTGGAATTACAGATCCGTAATTACGGAGAATTATGGATCACACCACCGTACTAAGTACATGTGAATGTCTTCACACTGTTTTCACTCATGACCCATCTGATACCAAATGTGTTAGTTTCTTCCACATCAACAACCACTTCTCCAACTTCCCAGGCACCAACTGGGTATCCTTCAATTCATTTCTGTTACTATCTGGGGTTTCCCAGATCCTACAGGCTGAAGGCTCGGTGCAGGTGCTAGTCCTAGGTCCTAGGTTGTCACCTGTACTTTTGACCAACGGATTGTAAATCACGAATTCCTGCCACCCCTGTTCCTCAGTATTTTCAATAATTTGCGGACATAGCTCATGGAACTTAGGAAAACAGCTTATTTACTATTGATGGTTTATTATAAAGTATACAGCTTGGAGCTTCCACGCCCTCTCCAGGTGCACCACCCCCAACCTCTCCATGTGGTCATTAGCCTGGAAGCTTAGTCATTTAGGGTTTTGATGGAGGTTTCATATACAGGACATGACTGATTAAATTATCGGCCAATGGCGATTAGCCCCTTGTCCAGCTCCTCTCGTCTCCCCAGAAGACTGAGGGTGGGGCTGAGAGTTCCCACCCTCTAATTACATGGTTGTTTCTTCTGTAACCAGCTCCTATCCCAAAGCTATCCAGGGCCCACTAAAGTCAGGTGCTATTGAAGGGGCTTATAAATAACAAATGGCCACCTCTATTACTCAGGAAATTCCAAGTTTTTTTTTTTTTTGTTTTGGTCGTTTTATTACCTGTACTTTTTTGCTTGTACCTTCCCATTCCTTAGTTCCCTTGGCCAGGCAAGTCCATTTTTTTGAGGAATCCTCTACCCAAATGCAGCCTTGCAATTATGCCAGGGTAGACTAGTTATCTAGGGCTAGTGGTCACCTAAGTTCACCTATGCCACATGCAACTGTCATTTTAAGGGTCTGCAGACTAGGTGAGAGCCAAGTTAATGGTCCCTGTTCACCCTGGAAAATTGCTCATTTCCATCACCATTAGTTGGTAGAGCATCTGGGTAAATCAGGGCTCCCTGTCTGCAAGCAACAGAAATAGCTTCTGGATTGAGTTACTTCACGTTACTTAACATGAAGCAGGGAAAGTGCCTTATTATAAAAGTAGTTCACAGACTCCAAGGAAAATCTAGCTCCAAGCTTTAGAAAGGAAAAGAACCCAAAAAGTTCCTGTGGTATTTGATTCAGGTATCTATATAAACTGACATTTTTTTTTTAGTGGAAAAATTAAAAAAAAATATAATCACATAGAGATAACAAATTGAGCTTTAATTTCCTCTCTACCCATAATTAACAGCAATTTTTATTCATTTTGATTTATTTGCTTCTGGTAGAGTCTTTTGTTTTATTCTTACCTTTGTTTTTTGCTCTTGTTTTGTTTTGCTAAGTAAATGAAACCAAACCCAATTAATTTCTTCTCAGCCTCGAGTCCCATTTGCCACCCCACAGTCCAGAGGCGGAGACCACTATGCACAGGGCACCCCTCCCACCTCAGGGCTTCTGATTCATGTGTGTCCTCATGACCAGCATGGTGGGAGGCCTCTTGTCTTGGCCCTTTATGACTCATGTCTCTGAGTCATGTGTCTGGGAGAGCAGCTGACTTGTATCACGTGTTTGCTTTCAGGACCCCATTGTGACTTTTCACTTGCATAGTTTTGTCTTTGCAGGTCCTATTCTCCTTAAAAAATTACGTTTTATGATTGAATTGGTCTAAAGATGAATTTAATTCAGGCTGGGTTGCATTTGTTTTTTTTCTTCCGATTTTCACAGAAATCAAAACACTTCCCACATGCCTCTAAAAGTGTTGTAGGCCCGAGGGCCAGGCATGGGGCTGTCTGTGGTGCCTAGTGGACAAGCTGCCCAGGTCCACTCTTGTGGTCACTCAGGGAAGAGGCAAGGCCTATGAGTGGCATTCCCAGTGGAATCATATGAAGGGCTGCTTCCTTCATATAATGACGCTGACTGGATAAAATCAGGTTTTCCACTGGTTTCGTGATGGCCATCATCCAAGGCCTGGGTGCAGATATAGTCCTGTGACTTCCTTCTGAAATTCCTCCATGTCCATTCCTCCAACAGCTCCAGCCTGGGCAACTCCTGGAGAGGATTATATGCTCGTCTGTGACTCTCCACCATCTATGGCCACCTAGGATTGCGCCAGAAATTCATCCCCAAGAGCTCCTATGGCAGAATGTCCTCCTGGTTCAAGTTTAGAATCTCCTCATTTCCTCTTTACAAAGCGAGGACTGTTGTGTGCTATTTCCCAGGTGCTCAGCTTTCTTAGAGTTCAGAGATGAACAAGGCTATGCCCATACTGTGATGGGTATCTTGGTCCCACGTGGAAACAGACAGCCTGTTGATGCACGTGTAGGTTAGCACAGTGAGTACAGGCTGAGGGGTAGCTGGGAGCAGCTAGAAGTCACCTCTGTCTCTTCTAATCTCAAGAAAGGAGTTCACCCTCCTGTTTGCTCTGGCGAACCCTGCTTCAACTCACCTGCAGGGGCGAACTCTGTTTCGACTCACCTGCAGGATACGGAATTTAGCCCGTATCCCATGACTTCTTGTTCATCAAACAATAAATCATATCTTGTCCTTTCTATGATGCACATATTTTAAAAGCCATTTAACACATCTGAAAATGGGTTATGATTGATTGCCTCTTACAAAGACCATTGGTCAGGTGGCAGTTGTGACATAGTTATCATTGCCTACACGTGCATGAGCTTGGTCTGAAAACTCTTTGTGGGTACTTGTTGATAAGATCAAGAGGAAGTCTCCAAGTAACTTGCAGAGTGGGGGTCCTCAACATGGAAGACTTCCTAGAGATCGTAGCTCTTAACCAGTAATAGTGCAGATCATTTTTATGTAAGATGAGAGTGATAAAAATAAACCTAAAACAGCCTTTGAATTATTGGAAAATAAAATTTCTAAGGCATAAGGGAATACTATGTTATGATTTAACTTGTAGCATTATTTCTCAATTGTGCATAAAATAATGATGCCTTTAATCATAGCAACTAAGTTGTGATAGAATAAGTTTTATCCACAAGCCACACCACAGGGGACCCATGAGGACCTCGGCCATCACATGTGGTGTCCTGCTGACCTGCAACAGATGCTCAAAATTTTTGTGTTGATTGTCTGATGTTGTTATTTAAAATGATATGTACACAGAATGAGGAGAGGAATAACTACACTGGTAACAGACAATAGATCTAGAATATTTTTTGATTTCTTACGCTGACTTTAGTGCAAATATCACATAGCATTTTCTTTCGAACAGGCATTAGCCAACTTTTTCTATAAAGGGCAAGGTAGTAAATATTTCAGGCTTTGTGGGCTATACAGTCTGCTGCCAGCACTCAGCTCTGCTGGATTGTGTGAAAACAGCTATAGACAATATGAAAATAAATAGGTGTGGCTATGTGCCAATACAATTTTTATTTACAAAAATAGGTATGTGGCAGGGGTTGGCCTACGGACAACAGTGGTTTTCAAACTTGAGTGTGTATCATAATGACCCAGTGTACTTGTTGAATTTTTTTTTATTAGATCATAATTGTGTACATTAATTCTATCATAGGGTACAGTGTGTTGCTTCCATATGCAGTTTGGAAAACTCTCATCCAACTGGCTAACATAGCCATCATGTCTTTCTCATAATTGTTGTGTTAAGACA
>CAUYQV010013326.1:0-13006 GCA_963574575.1 Galagoides demidoff | reverse complement strand
ATTTTGTTCTGTTTCTGCCACTTGCTAGGTGGATGGACCTGGGCAAGTGAAATAACCACTTTGAGCCTCATTTTATCCTCATACAAAATTCTCAAAGGGCTGTTATAAGGATCTTGTTTTTAAAAATAGCCGAGTGGGCTTGGCGCCTGTGGCTCAAGCGGCTAAGGCGCCAGCCACGTACACCTAAGGTGGCGGGTTCGAATCCACAGCCTGGGCCCGCCAAACAACGATGGCTGCAACCAAAAAATGGCCGGGCGTTGTGGCGGGCGCCTGTGGTCCCAGCTACTTGGGAGGCGGAGGCAGGAGACTCGCTTGAGCCCAGGAGTTGGAGGTTGCTGTGAGCTGTGATGCCATGACACACTACCCAGGGGGATAGCTTGAGGCTCCGTCTCAAACAAACAAACAAACAAAAAAAAAAAACGATTGTAGGTAGTCAGTTGTAAAAGTGTTAATGGTGTATCTCTAAGTATTTTTTGCTCACTTAGATACCATATATTCTGCATTACTTAATGCCATAATTACATCTTATGAAAAAGTTTAACATTAAACAGAAATATTTAGGCTTTTGTATGTTATTGAGAGGTGAAATAGATAAAGTATCATTTTTTTCTTCTCATTTTCCCATTTTGTTCGGTGTATGAAATTTGGAGATTACAAACTTTAGTTTTAATGTGCTTTTCAGTCTTTCATATACAAAGATAATGGCCCATTTAGATATTGAATTTTTTATAATAATAGTTACGGGTTTGCACTGAAAGATTCACACTCTACCAGTCCTCTTGACACAGTCTCATTTTGAGATGACTGGTTGACATTTATTTCAGTATTAAATGATCCAGATGAGTATTGAACCTTATAAGCTTAGCTTTGCTCATTATCATGATGTTCTGATCAACAAAGCAGTTCAGCAGAGAACTGTGCCATGCTCTCATTTCCGCTTGAAAATAGGCCATTTAGAGATAGAAAGTACAAACATGCGCACGCACACACATACACCCCCAATAAAAAAAGGAAATTGTGTGTGATTATTAAGGTAGAGTTTAAACAGGAAATAGTGTGCTTTTATAAGTGGTCTAAAAATAATTATTTTAATGTAGTATTTAGAAGAGTGTGATATACACAAGGAAGATTAATGTGTTTTGTGAAATAAACTTCAGTTGTTAGACAAATTAATGGTTTTTAAAAAGTACTAATACTTATTTAAGCTTTATAAATCTGAAAAATTCTTTATGAATCATTCCAGTTTTCCCTTTGTTTCCTGTCTTTGGCCTATTTCATATTGGCAGAGAGTGAGTCAAAGTGTGGAGTATTAAAGTTAACCAAATTTAAAATTAAATATATAATCCTATGATTGATTTCAGAATATCTTTAAGCCACATTTCATAATAGGAATTTACTGAACTACAAACAACTGATAAGAGATACTTAGATTAATTAAAACTTGAAATACCCTACATTGAACTCATAAGTATATGCACCGATAACATGTTATTCATGGTTTTTTGTAATTTTGTGCTGTATACACTTATTTTGGATGTGTAAAATAACTTTGCTCATAATAGACTGGTTTAGCTATCAGAGAAAAAAACTTATAAGGAGGTTAAAAGAAGTGGGTGCAACTATTTGGACAAATTCCAAATGCAGTTTATATGATTTTTAAGTTAATAGTAGGAAATCTCTTATTGCAGACTGTACATTTTAGTTTATTCAGAGAGTAAATTTATTTAATGTATTTTCAATGCTATTTTAAAGTTCATTTATTCTATTCTAGACAAGTTGGTGATACTATAAAACATTAAGCATCCACTAAGTTAATTATCATAGTAGTTGAAATTTAACACTAATCTTTGAATTTTATATAGTTTACAATCTATCCCCAATCTGTTGATGCCTTTGAAACTGTCTTTTAAATTCTGGGGTTATGAAAATGTTGCATAATTTCATTAATAGATTTTAGATTCAATTATGGAGCAGATGTTACAGTGACCCAAAATTAGGTTCTTTGATGGACACTGAGATGTGAAGGTGTAGTTTCTGCTTTAAGTAATTTATAGTCTACTAATTTATGTTTGCAAGAACCTTACGTGTGTTTTATATATACAGTAGAATCTCCGTAAGTTGACAACCCAGGGGACTGAAACAAACTGGTCAACATACAGAGGTGATCAACATAAGAAACTAGGCCTGCATGTCTGGTCTATGAAAATTAGGTCAATTTAAAGAGGTGGTCAATAGAGGGAAGTAGTCAATTGTGGAGATTCTACTGTAAATATATGTTCGTAGTATAGTAAAAATAGAATCATATTCATATTCTAAGTAAAATCATTGTGACTATTTTAAGTTCCCCCTTAGTTGTTGAATAGCTATTTCTGTAGTCTTACTTTCTACCACCTTCATAGCATTAGAGCAGATGAGTTTCCCAGTTGTTTAAAATATAGTTAATAAGAATTTGTTTGCTCTACTACCTATTTTACTTCAGTCCAAGACCTTTTTTTGTAAATTGTCTTTCTGTGCACATACACACACACACACCATAATGTAGGGAAATTGTTTCCTCATTCAGCTAGCAATTTTAATTTTGTGAGTGGTTTTTTGTAGACCAAATTGTTAATAGTTTTTCTACATTGATTAAACTCATCTTCTGACATAAAGTTATCAGCTAGGACAGAAATGTACAAATAGATAAAATTCACCAATGTGCGTTTTTAGTGAATGTTGGTAGTTTGCCAGTTTCATTTTTAAGTTCCTACCCACTCTGTACCTAATTATGATGTGCTTATAAGGCAACAATAGTATGTTTAGTTAATTTGCAAAATGAGAATAATTTTTCTGGTTTTTCCATTTTTCATGTTTTGAGTTAGGATTAAACATTTATTATTCTCAGTAGATATACAGAGTTTTTAATCCACTTAACTGTGATGCTTTGCTTTTGGCACATTGGCTTTTAAGAAAGAAGGCCTTATGCAGTTTGGTAAATACAGGTACTTTAGATGTATTGGATGACATCCTTTACACAATTTAAAAGTAAATGTGAACATAATAGAAGATGGAAACAAAACAAGTCTGACGTTTTCTTTGCACTAGGAAATGCAACTAATCCACCTAATGTCTGGTTCAGGATCATTTTTAGTGGCTATGACTGCTTAAACATATTTTTTTCCTGTGTAAAGTATTTCATGTTACATCATGACAAATTTTTAAAAGAACATAAGTGTAAATAAGAAATTGAAAACTGCCTATAATCCCATTAGCCAGAAAAAAATTACTAACATTTTAATGCATATTTTCCAATTCTTTCCTTGTGTGTACAGATTTTTAAATTTTTTACAAAAATTAGAATTATACTTTTATACATACAGTTTGGATCCTACCTGTTCTCCCTGAATGGGATATTGATCTCCTAGTGTGGGACTTTAAGGTTGATTCTTATAAAATTACTATCTTAACACTGGGACAAACATTTTTGTACATTTATCTTTGATTGTATCTCTGTTTTTTTTTTCTTTCTATAGGATAGATTCCCAGAAGTGGGATAACTGGATCAGAGGGTGATTACCCTGTGTATAAGAGTGTGTGTCTCACTGAACCTTCAATGGCATTGAGTAGGTCAGTTTTTAATCTTTGCCAATTTGATAGATATCTGTTACGTTCTTGGGGTGGTAATAACAAAATCCTCATAATATTAATAGTCTCTAAAATGTTCACAGTATATGACTAGTAATTTGCAATTGTCTTCCAAAAAGTTGGTTGGAATGACTTTCTTTAAAAATATTTTAGGTGTAAGTAATCTTTGTGGCAAAAGACATTGATTGAAGTTGCAATTCTAGCATCCTTTTTTTTTTTAGAGAGAAATAGAATTTTAATGTCTTTTACTGAAACTACAAACAATGAGAAAGCATGTTTTGTAGTATGTAATAAGTAGAAATATTGCTTAAAACTAATTATATCTGATAGATGAGGTGGGTGGTTAAGCAGTTCTGATTAAATAGATGCAGGGTGTGGTGGTGGCTAACACCTGTAATCCTAGCACTCTGGGAGGCTGAGGTGGACGGATTGCTTCAGCTCACAAATTGAAGACTAGCCTAAGCAAGAGCAAGACCCTGTCTCTAAAAATAGCCAGGTGTTGTAGCAGGTGCCTGTAGTTCTAGCTACTCAGGAGGCTGAGGCAAGAGGCTCGCTTGAGCCCAAGAGTTTGAGGAGCATTGACTCTGGAATGAGGCAGTCTGGGTTCACATGCTTGCTTTGCTACTTACTAAGTACATGATTTGAGGCAATTTACTAAGTACACATATGATTTGATGTTCTAAACCTTAGCTTTCTTATCTTTCTTTTTTTTTTTTTTTGCAGTTTTTGGCCAGGGCTGGGTTTGAACCCAATACCTCTGGCATATGGGGCTGGTGCCCTACTCCTTGAGCCACAGGTGCTGGCCCCAGCTTTCTTATCTTTCTGAGGAGAATAATACCTACTTCAAAGGATTGTTGAGAGGATTAGAAATAATGTATAAGACTGCTTAGCACATAGTACATATTTAATAAATTCTGTTTTTGTAAATTTTTTTTTTCTGCGAGTCTCCTAGACTAGGGCAGGAACTACCTCATTTTAGTGTTCTTGTTTGCATGAGTAAGTGTAGAGGTGCCAATGAGCTGTGGTAAGCAGGCAGTAGAAGGGAAGTGATGGATGTTCTTTGTGGTAGGAATGACATGTGCTGAGATAGAAAGTTCAAGAGTGGTTAGGTGACAAGAGGATTGGTTTGATAGAGCCTAGGTTTTTGTGTAGTTAGAAAATAATGGAGATAAAGCCACACAGATTGATTGAGGCTAGACTTTGTAAGTCATTGAATTGTTGGTGTAAATTTCTTATTCAGAAGCATGAGAAGTTTGGTATGGGGAAAATCTTACAAAAGTAAGATAGATTTGGTTATACAGAATGAATTGAGGAAGGAAGAAACTGAAGACAGTGAGGGTGTATTAATAACATAGATAAGGCAAGATTGGAAGGTGGGAGTCACCATTGTGAAATTCTGTGTATTCAATTTGAAGATTAAATTTTAAAAGAAACAGTCTAAGATCTAGGCTACATGCACTTAGGCAACCTTTGAGAGGATGAGAGGAGGTAGGATTCAGTTCTACCCTTTTTTTTTGAATTGAAGAGTAAAAGATTCCTATCATTTCATCAGTGAAAAGTATCTGTTGATGCTTTTTAAAAAAGCATATGTAAAGCCTCCAGAAATTTTTTTTAGTTAGCATTTTGAATTCTTGGTTAACAAGAGAATCCTGACTTTTAGACTTTGTATTTCTGGAGGTATTATCTTAAAACTCTTCACTGTAAGGTGAAAATCTTATGCATGTGGTTTTTATAACATTCATGATTACTGCTAGACTTTAAAAATACCAGTTGTGTGAGTAAATGTGAAGTGCAATATAGACTTATGTGTTAGGAAACTTAGAATGCTAAAGGAAGTAGAATATGGAGCAACCAAAAAATAGGAAATTAAAAAAATACTACTTTAGTATTCTTGTTCTTTTTCTTATCCCTTAATTTCCTAATTAGAAAATAATGAATTTGTAGGTGCCATTTTTCATCATTCTAGTAGCTCTACTTATACTTTCCACTTGTCTGAATAATATATGAGCCAGTTAGCCAGATTGATATGAGTATTTTTTTGACTGATAAAGTAAACTCATATGAACTATGAATTATCCTCTTACTATCTTCCAGTTACGAAAAGAAGCAACCTTCAATTTTTTTAAAATTCAAGCTTGTGATACTTTCAAGATGTTAGCTTTTTTTTTTTCTTTGAGACAGAGTCTTACTCTGTCACCCTTGGTAGAGTGTTCGTTATGTCACAACTCACAGCAACCTCAAACTTTTGGGCTTAAGCGATTCTCTTGCCTCAGCCTCCCAAGTAGCTGGGACGACAGGCACCAGCCAGAATGCACATTTTGTTGCAGTTGTCAATGTTTAGCTGGCCCTGGCCGGGTTCAAACCTGCCACCTTCGGTGTATGTGGCTGGCGCCATAACCACTGTGCTACAGATGCTGTAACCACTGTGTTACAGGTGCCCAGCCAGATGTTAGCATTTTTTAAACCAGTGAGTTGTCATACCTTTCATAATATTTTTTAATTTTCAAATATTTCCTAAATTCAGAAATAAATTTTTTATTAGTTATTTTTATTCGGATCTCGTCCCTTTAAAAGTATCCTTGTAAATACTTTGAAATTAATAAGCAAATGTAGCAAAGAGAATCAGGAATGGTGTGTGTGTTTGTGTGTTAGAATTATTCAGGCGTCCTTAAAGTACGGCCCCGGGCCACATGCGGCCGGCCTAGGACATTTATCCGGCCCGCCAATTCTCTTTTGCCACCACTGCCTGTCCTGCTTAGCTGCCGACTCGTCCAGGGACCCACAGTCCAGCCCTCCAACAGTCTGAGGGACAGTGAACTGGCCCCCTATTTAAAAAGCTTGAGGACCCCTGAGTTAGATGCCATGTTTTTCTCATGCAGAACTACAAAAGCACGTATCTGGTCAACTGAATGATGATTTCACTTACTAAAGGGACCTCAGATATTTTTTTTTTTTTGAAACAGAGTCTCACTATATCACCCTGAGTGCTGTGGCATCACAGCTCACAGCAACCTCAAACTCCTGGGCTTACACAATTCTCTTGCCTCAGCCTTCCAAGTAGCTGGGACTACAGACAACCGCCACAATGCCTGGCTATTTTTTGTTGCACTTGTCATTGTTGTTTAGCTGGCCTGGGCTGGGTTCAAACCCACCAGCCTTGGCATATATGGCTGGTACTGTAAACACTGTGCTGTAGGCACCAAGTCTAAAATAATGATTTAATGTCACAAATTGTAAGGTTCTATTTGAGTATTTTGAATAAACCTATGAGGACATTTTTTCCTGCTTGTGAGCAGAAATCAGAGCTATAGTCATTCTCCTAGGACTGATGACTGTTTCTCTTTATCCCTACCAGCCCACTCAAACAATACCTGAGAGAATAGGATATCCCCTGGTTTGTGCCGTTCTGGCACTATCACTATGAGGGTCTGTCTGTATGTCTTACATTCTTAAAAACTTGCTTATGCCTTAGCAGGAAAAATAACTTATTAGATTAAGTAACTAGTAGTTCATGGAATACTATTATAAGAGTGGCTCACAACCTGTGGGTCGTGACCCTCAGGAATTATATTAAAGGGCCGCAGCATTTGGAAGGTGGAGAACCACTGAATTATAAGATAGTTCATTCAGGTTTTATTAAGTCCCATATGAAGTGTCTGAAGCCTGAAAAGATGTTTGTATCCTTCTGTTGAAAAGGATTAAATAAAATGAAGCCACTTACTGAATAGGATATTGTATACATTTTTCTTACTCTCTTTATGAAAAGTTTTTTTTTCCCTTAATCCTCTTGAAATAGCTATTTTGAATGCTAAATGTAAAAACCAGTCATTCACCAAAAAGATGATAGTTTAATTAGTCATCCAGCAAATACTGAGTGATTATTGGGTGCTTGATACTATTCTAGGAACCAAAGACTTAGCAGTAATAAGATGTGCTATCATGGAGCTTTTTATACCAGGGAAGGGTTGGTGGTAATACAGAGAAACAGTAAACAAACTAGTAAATAAGATAATTTCAGAAGTCCCAATTGCCATGAAAAAACTATAGCAAGATAAAATGATAGAATGATGAAAGGGGTTGTGTGTTGAAGAAAAATTCCCTGAGGTGGTGATTTTAATGACAAAACACCACACCCCTGCAAGAGTGAACAGACAGAGGGCCCTATTGGTTCAAAGGTCCTACAGTGGAAAATAGATACTGATAAGTCATATTTGAGGAATAAGAAGGCCCTTGTTACCTTAGGCAGGGAAGAGACTGGTAGATGAGGTTGGTAGGGAGCAAATCACACAGGTTTGTGGTTAAGGGTTTGGATTTTGTTCTTATAAATAAATGTAAAGCGAAGACACTGAATATTATTATATTTCTTTATGGATAATATAACTTTTGAATTTGAAGATGGTGTTACAAATTATAGTGGCTTGAAACAAATCTATAGGGTAATGAGTAGTTTTTTTAGAGATACAAAATCACTAACTTACAGTTTGTAAATTGTGTATTTCCTAGGGGTCTGCAGAGATAAGAAGGAATTATTTTTAATGTTGCAAAGAGTCTACTGAAAATTGTATATTTGCTCTAATAGATTTATACAGATAAAATGGTTTGCATCTTTTCTTTGACCAGTAATTATATTGACTCAAGTCTTTGGTGCTAATTACCTCAAATCATTACCATATGTTGTAGAGATCTGCAGGTTGTTAATGAAATAAAATAACTGTGCTTGCCTCTCAAGAACCTAGTATTGAGTTTCATTAGGTAAGTCCAACAGTGCGGGAGTTCTGATTAGCCTTTACTTATCGGATTAATAAAGTTGGTAAGTTGGTAGACAAAAATCTTTAAAGACATAGAATCCATAGAGAATAAAATAAATTTTTCTTTTTTTTTGTAGAGAGAGAGTTTCACTTTGTCACCCTCAGTAGAGTGCTGTGGCATCAGCTCTTGGGCTTAGGCAATTCTCTTGCCACAGCCTCCCTTGTAGCTGGGACTACAGGCACCTGACACAACACCAGGTTGTTTTTTTGTTGCAATTTGGCCGGGTCTGGGTTTGAACCCGCTACTCTCAGTATATGGGGCCGGAATCCTACTCACTGAGCCACAGGCACTGCCCAGACATTTTTCATAGGAAGGTTGGGAACCATCTCTAGGGAGACTTACAGAGAGAAGGGAGCTGTTAATTATATTTTTGAAGGTAGACCTCTTTCATCCCATTTAATCTGCACAGCAAATCTATGAAGTAGCTATTGTTATGTCCAATTTTTGCAGATGATGTAATTCAAAGTAATTAGTTTATGAAAGTTGATACAGCTCTAATTATAGAGGCTTACACTGCAAGTAAACTTCCAGAAGAAAGGATTTCTGAGGTATGAAGCAAAGAGATAATCAGTAAATATAAGTGACTTCACCTGTGTTTTATTTTCTGTAACATCCCTCACCAGTGATGTTTAAATTGTTCATAATAAATCACACAGTAAAAATTCTGAGGTGGGAAATAAATACCAACCACTTAATGTAATTTTCTTTTAGGTATTGTTAGCTTACAGCTTAAAAAAAATCTCCTTTATAGACCTTCATAATCACAAATGGTATCTTTTGGTTCTGTTTGCATCTCTTAATTATGCAAACATACACAGTATTCTGAAGTATAGTGATGGAATAATAGTAGTCAAAATGTGTATGTTGGCCGAGCTACTGGTAGTCACTCATGCCTGTAATACGAGTGCCTTGGGAGGCCAAGATGTGAGGATTGCCTGACGCCAGGATTTTGAAACTAGCCTGAGCAAGAGCAAGACCCCATCTCCAAAAAAAAATTTGAAAAAACTATCTAGGCATGATAGTGTGCACCTATTGTCCCAGCTACTTGGGAGGCTGAGGCAGGAGAATCACTTGAGGCCAGGAGTCCGAGGTTGCATTGAGCCATGATGACACCACTGCACTCTAACTGGGGTGATAGAGCATGACTTGGTCTCAATAAAAAAATGTTTGTATAGCCAACATTAGTTATCTACCTAATGTCTGACTGTCATAGGTGGGCATGTTTATGTTTCTTTCTTTAATTAGTATGTTAATGTATGTGATTTGTTCAAAAATATGGTGAGTCAGACTTAATGGTTAGTAGGATTTAAAGAAATATATAATGAAAATATTTTTAAAATTCAACTGATGTCTGTACTGACACAGACTAGGACTCTGAGATCTCTTAATCTCATATTTATAAAGGTTTTAATTCTAATATCTTAATAAATTTAAGAGTTTTGTTTTGGTTTTTGAAACAGGGTCTTAATTTGTTTGTTACCCAGGGCTGGAGTGTGCAGTGGTCCAGTCATAGCTCTCAAAGTGCTGCAATTACAGGTGTGAGCTACTGCTCAAGCCATTTATCTCTAAAAATTGATGTCAGTAGAACTTTCACAAATTTAATTAAGGATATCGAATTAATTTATGAAAAAACATGGGCGAGTGATTTGGGAAGGTCTTATAATCAGACCCACTTTTATTTGTATTAGATTTTTAGATATTAGGTTATTTTGGTGTTTCTTTTCTTTTTTTTCTTTTTGAGACAGAGTCTCACTGTGTTGCTCCCGGTAGAGTGCTGTGGTATCACAGCTCACAGCAACCTCAAACTCTTGGGCTTAAGCGATTCTCTTGCTTCAGCCTCCCAGTAGCTGGGACTATAGGTACCCACCACAACAACACCTGGCTATTTTTTTGTTGCAGTTGTCAGTGTTCAGCTGACCCTGAATAGTACCTGGGCTGGGTTTGAACCTGCCAGCCTGGGTGTATATGGCCAGTGCTGTAACCACTGTGCTATGGCACCAACCCTGGTGGTGTTTCTTTTACATTCAAATAATGAGAAGTCTTGGACTATAGGAGATCAAAATTGGTCAAATAACGTATGCTCTTTGAAGATGTTTCTGTGCCTTTTGAACACTGCATTTCACACTTGGGACAAACTTCATTTGCAAAACATCCTTTTGATTTTTAAACAGTTGTTTAGTAACACCAAACCAGTATTGCACTCAAATGTTATAATTTTTACATTGGAATATGATAGCATTGTTATTCAAAAACCAATTAAAATCTGCAATTGAAACCATGAGTAGGGGGGTTTTAGATGATGTGGTGATTCTGCTATGCCCACTATGCTTTTAGACTTGGACTGCTGTCATCAATAGAACAAGTTCGAGATCGTGTCACCACTCAGTGCCATCTGCCTACATGTGTTATGTAAGCAATAATAGGCTTTAGATAACTGGATATAAAGAAACGTTGCTTTGTGGTTCTCTTAACTGGCTCTGCTTAGCTTCAAGTGTACTGGGCTGAGCTTGTGTTTTACAGCGAATTGTCATAGTTTTGATATTTTGTATCTCTAACACTTCATAACCATGTGTTCCATGTTCCCTGGGTGTTGATATACTGAAGAAGGACATGTGATGTTTTTTAGTAGTGCAAAGAAAATGCCTATCAGTAAAACTTAGAAATGATTTTTTAGAACATTGAAATAATTTGAAAAAGAGAATATTCTTTGTGAAGGACCAACTATCCCCTCCCACCTTATGGTCAAATTTCACAATATATTAAACTATTTTTTCGATCCTTTGAGTCAAAGTGTTTCTTAGACAATCAGAAAATTACATTTATCTGCACTATATATTTTTTGTGGTTTGGAATTCATTAAAGGTACAAAGAATTAGGTTACACTAATTGCATTTGTTAGGTAAAGTCCCTCTTATAATTGTGTCCCATCCCCAAAAGGTGTGCCATGTACTGTGACCCTCATCCTCCTCTCACCTTCCCCCTTTCCCACTCCCTCCTTCTCCTACCGCCCTTGGATTAGATCATCTACTGCCTTCATATTAATTAGAATTGAGTACATTGGATTCTTGCTTCTCCATTCTTGTGATTGCACTGTTTTTCTTAAAGTGCTTTGTTAACAGAACAAAGCAGATGACCAGTATTTATGTATTACAATTTTGGTTACTTTTACAAAATACGTGTTCATCGTGGAATACAGGCTAAAAGAAACAAACACCAAAGGACCTAAATTGTTATCTCCAAGTTGTGAGATTATACATGCATTTTATTTTCCTCCTTAAACCTTTTTTTTTATGAACTTTATGCATTATCCATATATATTTTATGGTGAGAAAATAATAAAAGTTTTGAAATGAATTCATTATAGAGTATGAAATTAAATTTAACAAAACTTTTAATGGTGAAGATAAAATGAGTTTAAAGGCTTTATAAATAAATAGTTTCTGAAATGAAATTACGTGTTACGATAGAAGTTTGTATTTATTTATTTGAGACAGTGTGTATCTTATATGTCGCCCTCAGTAGAGTGCCGTGGGGTCACAGCTCACAGCAACCTCAAACTCTTGGGCTCAATTGATTCTCTTGCCTCAGCCTCCCTTGTAGGTGGGACTATAGGTGATGACCACAACACCCGGCTATTTATTTGTTTGTTTGTTTAGCAGGCTGGGGCTGGTTCAGACCCACTAGCCCTGGTGCACGTGGCTGGCACCCTAACCACTGAGCTAGAGGTGCTGAGCCTGAAGTTTGTACTTTAAAACAGAAGCAAAAGTGAGTTGTTGTTTTTTCTGTAGAGTATGAGAGAAACAGGAAAGGTCTTGCACTATTGATACCATGCCTCAAAAACCTTTTATTCTTCTGACTTAGGTGTGCCTTAGTTACATTCATCTATATTTTTATGCAGAAGTATTTATAGGATTTGAACTTATTTATATAAATGGTATGCTAAATCTCATTTTGAGTATTTGGTCACTTGATACTATATTTGTGGTCAGCAGACAAAACACTTGGCAAAAATTTGCGTATAGTACCTACCAGCTGTTCCATATCCTCTTTATTTCTTAGTTTTCTTTTCTTTTTTTTTTTTTAAGACAGAGTGAGTCTCAAGCTATCACCCTGGGTAGAGGGCTATGGCATCACAGCTCACATCAACCTCCAGCTTCTGGGCTTAAGCGGTTCTTTTGCCTCAGCTTTCCAAGTAGCTGGGACTACAGGTATCCTCCACAACACCCAGCTCTTTTTTGGTTGCAATATTATTGTTTGGCGGGCCCGGGCTGGATTTGAACCCGCCAGCTCAGGGGTATGTGGCTGGCACCCTAGCCACTTGAGCCACAGGCACCGAGCCTATTTCTTAGTTTCCTTATCTGTAAAATGGAAGAGGAACAATATCTATTTCTCAGGCTTTTTGAGGATAAAATAAGGATACCTTGGCCGGGCTTTGTGGCGGGCGCCTGTGGTCCCAGCTACTTGGGAGGCGGAGGCAGGAGACTGGCTTGAGCCCAGGAGTTGGAGGTTGCTATGAGCTGTGATGCCATGGCACTCTACCCAGGGGGATAGCTTGAGGCACCGTCTCAAAAAA
>CAUYQV010013324.1:0-13117 GCA_963574575.1 Galagoides demidoff | reverse complement strand
AGCAAAAGGTGATTAAGACTGACAACAAATGTAGAGGGACTTTATTGAAGATTGTAGTTCAAATATTTATTTTTCAAGGTTGTTGACAAAGTAGGAACATGTGGTTAGAATACAAAGCAGGGCCAATATTCTTGGTCGAAGTTGTCATGTGTTCACAGATAAGTCATAATTTCCTGAAGTTATCCAACCGCCTCGGTGGATCCGAGAGTGCTGGGATTATAGGCATGAGCCACTACATCCGGCCTTAACAATATAATTTTAAATTACATACCACTTCTACCTGAATATTATAGAAAGATTTGTACAAATTTAGAAACCTTTGCATTTTTTAAAACTAACTGAAAAGCTTCTTGGATTTTGGAAATTCTTCTATAACTGCCAAATTATTAGAAATAACAAGATGAGTGGCTCGGCACCTGTGGCTCAATCAGCTAAGGCGCCAGCCACATACACCTAAGGTGGTGGGTTCAAATCCCCAGCCCGGGCCCGCCAAGCAACAATGACGGCTGCAACCAAAAAATGGCCGGGCGTTGTGGCGGGCGCCTGTGGTCCCAGCTACTTGGGAGGCGGAGGCAGGAGAATCGCTTGAGACCAGGAGTTGGAGGTTGCTGTGAGCTGTGATGCCATGGCACTCTACCCAGGGGGATAGCTTGAGGCTCTGTCTCAAAAAAAACCAAGATGAGTAAAACTTCATAGTAGCCTAACTATCCAGAAGAGAGTGCTTTTGGGGGCCCCTCTCCTTCTAAATCCACTTGAGCCTGACTGACTAGAAATGATCTTATCAGACCCAACTCAAACAGCCTAGATATACAAAGTCTTTCTGGAGTTGCAACTGCTGCTACTAACTTTGCCTTTTGTCCCTCTCACTTCTTGGGTAATGCATGAATGAAATGCTACTTTCAACATGTGTTAGTGTCTGCAACATGCAGAGCACCATTTCAATTCCAGTTAAGGCTACACAGTTGTTTTCCATTATTTAGGAGTCATGGTTATTTTTCTATGTAAAACTACCTAAAGATGGCCCAGACCTACAGCATCTTCACTGCTTTAAACTGATTTTTCCTTATGACCCAATACCAGAAATGTTTGTAATCACTGTGGAGCTAAGCCAGGAATAAAATGGTTAGTTGGGAAACAAAAACATTTGCATGAGTTTGGAAGAATATAAGCTTCCTACTTTCATCAAGAAGATAGAAGTTCCAGAATATCTGAGGCCAATACAATTGCTTCCTAAGACAAAACTTTTACTATGTAGAAAACAGTGAATAGGATATTATGAATATGGTGAAGTAATTGTATTCCAAATAGCATGAGTATCTCATTGAGACCTTCATAAATTTTGAAGGCCATCCAAAATATAAACAAGTGTGACTTTAAGGGCTATCTTCTATGAATTCCTTGAAAGCCTAAATCCAAGTATTTGCACCGCCATCATTAAAGAGCACACTCTACATTTGCCCTTTGGGAATCTGAAAGCTTCCAGATTATCAAGTCAGCTGAAATCAAAGGTGAATGTACAATATTCTTTGGTCTGTCAAGCAAATTAAATCTTGCAAATGTTCTTACCTACTGAACTAAGACTTTTGAAAGAAATGGTAGCCAACAGACTAATGGAGCTGAATCAGGGAGAGTAATAGAGGACCCGTGAGCTGTTTGCATTAGTGAAGAAATGAGGGCATCTGCTGCCAGGGCCAAAGCAAACACTCAACCTGACGTGTCACAGTCAACAAGACAGCTGTGGTTAGGTTTAGCAGTTCATGCTAGTTGAAATGGAGAGACAAATAATTAGAAGAGAGGAATGTGAACCAACATGAGTGATGAAAACGCACATATCTAAAAGATTGGGTATTAGATTTAGCTTTGCCTTTAACTATGTCATTGTGACAAGTTCCTTGTCTCCTAACATCAAAATACCTGCACTTACCTCTGGGGTGTTAAGAAATCATATAATAGAATTTTTTCTTTTTGTGGAGATAGAGGTTCACTTTGTTGTCACCGGTAGAGTGCGATGGAGTCATAGCTCACAGCAACCTCAGACTCTTAGGCTCAAGCAATTCTCTTTGCCTCAGCCTCCCGAGTAGCTAGGATTACAGGCACCTGCCACAACACCCAGCTGTTTTACAGTTGGACCTCTAACTCAACTAGTCTCGAATTCGTGAGCTCAGGTGATCCACCCACCTTGGCCTCCCAGAGTGCTGGGAGTACACGCTTAGCCTACAGAAATCATATAATAGAAATTATCTTTAAAAAACAGTAGTATTTTGAGTTTGAAGACATTTTCCAAAATTTTGAGGGCAGAGTACAAAAAAAGTTTGTTTCTTCTGGACTTAATTTTAAATACTGTCTTTTAATGAAGAGCATAAGACTCTCTACTAGTAGATACGCATGAGGCAGTTCTATCTATGAGACAGACATCAGAAAATTGCCATCCAAATTTAATGGCTCATTCCTGGCATTACTCCCCCAAATAGCAGGTAAAAAAATAACCATTAAAGATGGTTTTGGTGTAAGGTTTTTAAGTCAAAAGAGGTTATACAAAAATCTTGTCTGCTCTTTATTTTCAAGTCTGAAGGTTCACAGCATGTTAGCTGGACTCCTTTTATGGTGTAATACAGGATAAAAGACTACCCCTTAATTCAGTACTCAGAAGTTAACTGCAGAAAATAGCCAATAATCTAAGCAACTTCCCACACTTCTTACTGGAGTTGCCCACTAAGGGCATGGCAGGATCAACCAATTTAAGTTGACTTATTTTTGCAGACAAAAAGCCATAAAATGACCTAATCAAGCAAGAAGACTTGCATAAAGTTTGCATGAAAGAACCCCCCTTTTGAGATAGGCTCTGTTGGCCAGAGTGCAGTGGTGTTGATACAGCTCACTACAACCTCCAACTCCTGGGCTCAAGTCATCTCCTACCTCAGCCTCCAAAATGTCTGAGACAACAGGCACATGCCACCATTCCAGGCTAATTTTTCTATTTTTTGTAGAGACAGGGCCTTGCTCTGTTGCTCAGGTTAGTCTTGAACTCTTGATCTCAAGCAATCCTCCTGTTTTGGCCTCCCAAAGTTCTAGGATTATAAGTATGAGCCACCATGTCCAGCCAGAATTGCCTTTGGTGGGTGGAGGAAAACTATGATTTTACTTTTATTGTAATTATGTTCAACATGGCTGAAGGTCTGGTCCCCTGGTATGAAGAGTTGAAAATCACAGAATGCAAACGGGTAATTGGTAGGATTCACTTTTGGTGATAAAGGTGGTTCCGAATAAGAACGAACAGAGGTCTTTTTTTTTTTTTTTAGACAGAGCCTCAAGCTGTCGCCCTGGGTAGAGTGCTGTGGCATCACAGCTCACAGCAACCTCCAACTCCTGGGTTCAAGCGAGTGTCCTGCCTCAACCTTCCAAGTAGCTGGGACCACAGGTGCCCGCCACAATGCCTAGCAATTTTTTGGTTGCAGCCGTTGTTTTGGGTTCGAACCTGCCACCTTAGGTATATGTGGCTGGCACCTTGGCCACTTGAGCCGCAGGCACCAAGCCAAGAACAATGTTTTATTGAGGTTTTACTGTATCAGAGTGTTGCAGTGCTTGGGATTTATTAAAGCGTTTGAATTCTCACAACAACCCTGTGAGATACACAGATGCAAACTGTGTCATGAGATGTTGACTCAAGTCACAAAGATAGTGACAATTCAGGAAGTTGACCTCTGAGTGCTGCCTAACACCCCTCGAGAGCAGTTGATCCACCAAGAAGCGAGTTAGGGAGAAAGAGCTGCTCTCCATTATTGAGTTAGTAGAATTCAAGAGGGAAGCAGAAGTACGCAGTGAGAAGAGACTCCTGATGACAGCAGGATTCGCTGTGCCTGCTGTCAGATACTGTGGATTTTTTAGACATTTTAAAATTTTCATTCTTATAAACTATCTTCCCTCCTTTTAAAAAATTGAGCTTCTGGGGTTCAGTAGAGGTTCTTATCCCCTGAAAATACTAAATTTACCTAACTCTTGATGGACCTATGCCTGAAGAGACGAACAAAGTCATTTAACACTGAGGGCAGAAAATGGAGTAAGTTCTTAGAGCTACGCAAACTAGCATCTAATGAGTAACTGAGAAGTAAGGAAGAATGGACAGTGGGAGAACGGCACACTTAGATATGTAGGGAATAGGGCTGCGAGGACCGAAGTGTTAGGAGGAAAATACGGCCACACTGCTTAAATTCTTCGATCTTCCTTGAATTCAAAGCTTAGGCTGTATGACCAGGGGAAGGTTTACCTAACATTTCTTCATTAGTAAGGTGGGATTAATAGTAGTGCTTGTGTCATTTAGAGTTGTAAGTATAAAGTAAGGAGTGAGCCGGTAAAGAGCTTGGAACAGTGCCTGGAGCATTGCACATACAGCATTGGCCACAGCAGATGAGGGAGCAAAAGTGAGGAAAGCAGCCCTGAAACATGAAGGGTGGTGTCTCAGCATAATAAGAGAAGACTTGTAGTGTCTAATTACTTGATTAAACTTTTCACTAGAGGAAAACATGAAGAACAAGTAGAGACAAGGAAAATGGAATAATCAAGTATGATTTGGTTTGGACCCGTATTTATTTGGCAAAAGAGAGCTCTGTTGAAGGTTTGCAAGCAAACTAGTGTTGATGGATGGAGAGAGTGGTTCAGAGAGAAGAAAATGCAGCTTTTTCTTCTGGGCATGGTGGCTCACACATGAAATCCTAGCACTTAGGGAGGCTGAGGAATAATCGCTTGAGGCCAGGAGTTTGAGAAGCAACAGAGCAACATAGCGAGACCCCTGTCTCTACAAAAAAAAATTAGCCGGACATGGGTGGCACACTCCTGTAGTCTCAGCCTCCTAGGGAAGCTGAGGCAGGAGATTGATCACTTGAGCCCAGAAGTTTAATGTTGCGGTGAGCTGTGATGATGATGCCACTGGACTTTAATGGGGGCAACAGAGATCCTGTCGTTAAAAAAAAAAGAAAAATATTGCTTTCAACTGGAGATTTCCCCAGTGTAAGGAATCTGCTAAAAGAAGTAGGTTTTTGCTTTTCAATGTGGTTCTGGGTCTGCACGTCAGGGACATCTGGGAGCTAGCTGGAAACACAGAAGCTCTGGCTCTACCCCAGACTTTCTTAATCAGCACTTGCACTTCACTGAGACGCCCAGGTGGTCTCATGTTCACTAGACTGTGGGAAGCGCTGCTGTAGGCCAGAGAGAAATGCATGGATCTCCATTGTTGAAAATACAAAAGAATGAAGAAATGTGGTCCCAGATCACTGGAACATCTATTTTAATGTTTGTAACACAGTAGCTACAAGTCGCATAGTTCCTTTAGGCTTTCTGTCTCATTGTTCTGTGGGTACCGAACAAGTTCAGAAACACCAACCATTAATCTCCATCCTCACCCATGCTTGTTACTCCAAAACTGATGCGAAGGAGTAATTCTGGCTTCCCAATTCTTAAATATGTAAGTGCTGTTGAAATTTAAGTGAACATAATTTCTTGCATATTCACAAGAGGGTTGTATTAGTTATCTATTGCTACATAACATTATCTCAAAATTTAGCTGCTTAAAGCAACAAACATTTATTATATCACAGTCACTGTTGGTCAAGCATCCAGGAGTGGTGTTACTGAAAGTTCCATACTTGGCCCTGAAGCCGCATCAGAAGAAAGAGCCCAAGTGGTTTGAAGAGGAGGAAAGAGAAATTTATTAATTTGTTAGCAAAAGAGGACATTGTTGGACTCCTGTTCGTAGGACCAGCATCCTCCTGAGAGGAGGCACAGGGCTGCTGAAAGTTCAGATTAATCCCATAATCCCATTTGTGGCTAAAACATTCTCACAACGTCCGGATTAATACCATCTTCAGCTAAAATGATCTTGTGACCTTTGCTGTGATTCATCCCTTCTTGTGGCACAAAGAACAAAAGGGTACTTCTCCTCACCTCCCCATCGCTGGCCTGAGCAGGGATATGGGCTTTAGTTCTCAAAAAGGGTAAGGGTTTTTTCAAGAAATAGCATTTTTACCTTTTTCCCCCTGGCCATGGTTTACCTGGATGGTTTGGGTTTGGGTCTCTTATGTAGTTGCATCAAGCTGTTTGGCTAGGGCTGCAGTCAGTCATCTGAGGATCAACCAGGCCCAAAAGATCTACTTTCAAGTTTCTCATGAAGCTGTTTGCAGGCCTCAGTTTCTTACCACATAGATGTTCCATAGGCTGCCTGAGCAGTTTCGTGGCATGGCAGCTCGTTTCTCTCAGAGCAAGTAAGTGGGGAAAACCCTAAAAGGAAGCTGCAGTCTTTTAGTCCTTTGGAAGTAACATATCATCACTTCTGCCATATGCTGTTGGTCACATAGAATGACACCAGTACAACATGGAGGTCATTGGAACGTCTTCCTGAAGTCTGGCTGGCTATAGTGGTGGTGGCGGTGGGGTGTTTTCCTTAGGACCACAGTCACTAATAGCACCAGGGGCAGGTTGGACAGCCGGAAACCTCTCCAGTCTCTGTGGAGAAGAAGGGAGCTAAAACAGTGCATGACTGGCTGATCTCGGATATAAACAGAAATGGGTTGTAGTCTTTTTTTCCTTAAACAGTCTTGCTCTGTGCATCTTTACCCTATCGCATCTCTGACACTGAAGCAGGCATATACATAACGTAATCTAACACTATACATCTTATGAACCATAAACTATTTAAATTACAAAATAAATTGTATAGAGAAGTTAATGTCCATCTCCACTGAATGTTGGATGGGATAGATGCTTTCTGTCATATGTAAAAAGTATTTAAATTTTCCTTCTTATTTCATAGGTTTTCAGAGAAAAAACTGAATATTTCAGAGATTACAGCAGGTAAAAGTCAGCTACACAACCTTTTTCTAATTACCATAACAAGGCAACATAGCAGGAATTTTTGTTTTTCTATTGGAAAATAAAGTTATGTTAATCAAACACAATGACATTTGGTCTATTTTAGATCAAAGTCTCTTCTGTACCCCAATTCTGCTCTTATTAGGACAAAATTCTTGGGTTAAAAAGTACAATTTTTTTTTTGGAGCACTTCTTTGTTGTTGCTTCCAGTAAACCACTCAGTGGTTAGCAAATTTTGACCAAAATATCAAGCAAGATCATTTTCTTACTATGAAATGGAGATTTAAAATTTGAGAAGTTAATCATGTAAGCACCAGATATACACGAACAACATATTCTTCCAATGGGAATACAGCTTTTCTTATAACTAATGTATCTGCATCACCTATTTTATTCTTCTTTGATTTTTATGGTTAATTGGTTCTTAGTTCATTTGAGCTGCTGTAG
The DNA here is from genome assembly GCA_963574575.1 of Galagoides demidoff. Classification (NCBI taxonomy): domain Eukaryota; kingdom Metazoa; phylum Chordata; class Mammalia; order Primates; family Galagidae; genus Galagoides; species Galagoides demidoff. Next base: position 5,809 of record CAUYQV010013324.1, on the reverse strand, counting down.
CAAAAACACCATAAACTGGGTGGCTTACAAACAACAAACATTGATTTCTCACAGTCCTAGAGGATGGGAAGCCAAGATCAAGGAGATGGCAGATTGGGTGTCTGGTGAGGGCCCATTCTTCATGATAGGACCTTCTACCTTCTGTCTGTGTTCTCACAGGTGGAAGGGTTGTGTATATATCTGGAGTCTCTTTTAAAAGGGCACTAATTCCCTTGATGAAGGCCCCACTGTCATTACCTAATCATCTCCAAGGTCCCACCTCCTAATACCTTTACTTTGGGGGTTAGGAATTTAACATATGCATTTTGGACAGACATAAACATGCAGGCAGGTAGAAACTGGAAAGTGAAATTTGTTAACAGCTATAGTGTAATGTGGATATTTTATTAACATTCATTATATTAATTTTATTGATGAGCACTCTGACTGAAGAAGGGGAAAATGGCCCAAGATCACATCACATATAACTATTAAAGGTTGGAATTGGAATTTGAACCCAGTGGTCTCAGTCTATTTTGTGCTGCTTTAACAGAACACAACAGACTGGGCAACTCTCAAACAATAGAAGTTTGTTTGGCTTATGGTTCTGGAGGTGGGACAGTCTAAGATGGAGGAGCCACTTGTGGCAAGGACCATCTTGCTGTGCTATCCCATGGCAGAAGGCAGAAGGGCAGGAGAGCATGAGAGAAAGAGAGTGAGCCCACAGCACACTACTGTGCTACCTAATTTCCTTGAAGACAAGTATTAAAAAAAAATACAAAAGGATAGAGATGTTTATTTCATAAATAATGTTTCAACTAATATTTTTGCTCATTTTTCTTTTTTTTTTTTTTTTGAGACAAAGTCTCAAGCTGTCACCCTGGGTAAAGTGCTGTGGCTTCACAGCTCACAGCAACCTCCAACTCGTGGGCTCAAGCGACCGTCCTGCCTCCACCTCCCAAGTAGCTGGGACTACAGGCACCTGCTACAATGCCTGGCTATTTTTTGGTTGTAGTCGTCACTGTTATTTGGCGGGCCCCAGCTGGATTCAAACCCACCAGCTTAGGTGTATGTGGCTGTCGTCTTAGCCACTTGAGCCACAAGTGCCAAGTTGCTCATTTTTCTTTAATATGAAATAAAACTTCTGTCTGCCTTCACTACTCCCCTTTCCTCTAGATCAGTGTTTTTCAACCTCTTATCTCACGGCATAGCACACTTAAGTTATGTTGATCCAAAAAAAGAGTAAGAAAAAACAATATACATACTGTGCTTTGAACTTGTTTCAAAGATAATTTAATTAATGATCTTAAAAATTTTCAAGGCACACTTAAGATCCTCTCACAGCACACCACTTGAAAATTGCTGCTATAGATTCAAGATAACCACCTTTCTTTTTGTTTCCTGTTCTCCCCTACACTAGGAGTGACAGCTCAATTTCCCCTTACTCTCTAGCTCCTGTAGGCAATAGAGTACAGTGGTTCTCAAATTTTTAAGCTCCATCAGAATCACCTGGAGGGCATATTAGAACACAAATTGCTAGATCCCATTCCCAGAATTTCTGATTTAGTAAGATTAGAATGAGGCCTGATAATGTGAATTTCCTTTTTTTTTTTTTTTGAGACAGAGTCTCACTTTGTCACCCTCAGTAGAATGCCGTGGCATCACAGCTTACAGCAACTTTGAACGCTTGGGCTCAAGCGATTCTCTTGCCTCAACCTCCCAAGTAGCTGGGACTACAGGCATCTGCCACGCTGGACTGTTTTTAGAGATGGGTTCTCGGTCTGGCTCAGGCTGGTTTTGAGCCTGTGAGCTCAGACAATTCACTCACCTTGGCCTTTCAGAGTGCTGGGATTACAGACATGAGCACTGCCAGGCCTGAGAATGTGAATTTCTAATGAGTTCCCAGGGACCACACTTTGAAAAATCAATAGTGTTGCTATTTTAAAAAGTGTCTCTGAGACTCATCTTCACTATTTACTAAGCGATTAATCTGAGGCAAATCAACAAACCTTTGTGCTGTTTCTTCTTCATCTACAAAACGCCAGTGATAACAAGACTCATTTCATAAAGCATCCAACACATCCCCTGATGTGGATCAAGTCCTCATAATAGCTGTTGTAATGGACTGACTGGCTTTTCCAGACAAACATCCACTTAGAATATATTTAATAATAAAATAACAGCTATTGGCAGTAAAAGGTTTCCTTCTGTGTAGAGGGAGCTCCATTCATGCCAGTATTGTGGCCTCAGCATGGAACTGTCTTCTCCCAGGGGAGTAGGCATGAACAGTCTCATTGGAGAGGTGGAGAGAGAAATCTGCCTGCTTTGGTAAGCCCCTCCCTTGCTCTTAAAAATGTGGAAGTAGGCTCTCCATAGGAACTTTAAGTTCTGCTGCTGGGTGATTCCAGAGAGTCTGTCCTGCACATGGAGAGTCTGGCCTCCGCATGGAGAATCTGGCCTCTGCATGGAGAGTCTGGCCTCACATGGAAAGGCTGTGGTCATCCAGTGTCACCAGCAACTGGGAGAAGAATGTGGCTGAGTCTGGAAAGCTCGTTACTGAGATATTAAGGCACATTCTACAATATTAAGTCTCTTATTAGGAAATGTGACAGGTTGGTACATATGTACCTTATTATTTTTTCTTATTTCTCTCTTGTTTTGAACTCAGAGCAAGAGAAAGGGTGCTATTCATGGGAACCCTTCAAATCCAAATCCAGTATGAGGTCTGAGGTTTCTGCTATGTGATATTTCGATGTGGGCAGGTTATTGAAGTTTACAGAGGCTGCATTCACATATATGTTTTCATACAGGCTGCACTGGTCTTAAACTAGTCTAGGATATTTGAAAACTGAGCAAAGACAGAATCTTTTGAAAACATAGCATCCCAGAACCTCATGGAGACCAGTTCTCCTGCAGTTGTGATTGCTCTTGGGGAGCAGCTTTGAGAGGGTGGGAATAAAACTTCCCCAATACATGGTGGATGTCGCCCTCTGAAAGGACAGCCACAATGTGGACACATCAACAGCCCTACAGGTGAAACCTAATAGATTAAGTTGAAAGAACCGAACATAATGATGACTTGAGGGAGCAATTGCATCCACCCTTCTGATGTTTCCTTCCATATGGAAGGAACTTTATTAATGTAGCACCCACGGCAGCATTCCATTCTCTTACTGACTTCCTGCAGGGAGGGTAAATGACATGTCTGTTTAGAATTTAGAAGAATCTGTCTTTTCTTCCCTCTGTTAATGTCCCCAAAAAGGTTACATTTGGTCCTGTTCTTCCAAGCTGTTATTTTACAGAAACACACTTCTATTTTGGAGGTCTGGGTGGTCTGATGCTCTCTGGGACAAGTGGACAAGTCTGTCTCCCTCTCGTGTTACAATCTAGGAGCCCGGCTTCCCTGCAGAGAGAAGCTCTGCTGTCTTTTATGAATGTTACCAGTAATCAAGTTTGACCTCCCTTGTCTCAGTGCTTGTTCTGTTTTTCAGTAGGCTTACAGCAAAGGTATAGAAAAGAGGTTTTATTTAGGGACCAACCCAAACCCCACACATTTATGGCTGCACATTTATTGAGCACATAATTATATGTGCTAACCACTCCATATATTAATATTTCTTCAGTAAGAAGGAACTAAGGTGTGTGGTAGATGCCATTTTATCCTAATTTTATAGATGAGGAAATTGTCATTTAGAGGAATTAAGTAACAAGCCCAAGGTCACCCAGTTGGTAAATAGTGACCCTGGCACTCACATCTGGGGTGTCTGACCCCAGAGCTCTTGGGGTTAGCTCTACAATTCTCTGTCCAAATTTCCTGCTTGAAAACAGAAGAGAGGGAAGCGCCTGTGGTTCAGTGAGTAGGGCGCCCGCCCCATATACTGAGGGTGGCAGGTTCAAACCCAGCCCCAGCCAAACTGCAACACAAAATAGCCCGGCATTGTGGCAGGCGCCTGTAATCCCAGCTACTTGGGAGGCTGAGGCAGAAGAATCACCTAAGCCCAGGAGTTGGAGGTTGCTGAGCTGTGACTCCACTGCACTCTGCCGAGGGTGAAAAAGTGATAATGTATCTACAAAAAAAAAAAAAAAAAGAAAAGAAAAGAAAACAGAAGAGAAAAAAATTTTTTTTCTCTTTTGCCCTGGGTAGAGTGCTGTGGCGTTATCATAGCTCACAGCAACTTCAAACTCCTGGGCTCAAGTGATCCTCTTCCCTCAGCCTTCCTGTAGCTGGGACTACAGGTGCCCACCACGACTACAGGTGCCCACCACAACGCCCAGATGGTTTTTCTGTTTTTAATAGAAAAGGGGTTTCGCTTTGCTCAGGCTGTTCTGGAACTCCTGATCTCAAGCAATCCTCCTGGCTTGGCCTCCCAGAATGCTGGAATTACAGGCGTAAGCCACTGTGCCCAGCCAGAAAAGAAGTTTTTAAAAATAGAGTTTTAGGTAAATAATTTTATCTGCATGTACTGTATTTTACATAAATACCTCCTTTGTTTTTGGATGTTGTATAAATGTATCTAATGTAATAAACGGAGTAAGTGACTGTGGCAAGTGATAGAATAATCTGTGGAAGGTTCCCCGTGGAACCTGCACCTGAGCTGGAGCAAGGCAGCTAAAAAGGCCTTGTCCAGATACTGGGAAAGACATTACGGCTGTACACAAAACATTTTGGGCAGTGGGGATGGGCGTTTTGTGTGTGAGGGACAATAACAAGTTCCTCAAACCAGCTCTAGTACAGAGGGTTTACGGTAGGGTGACCAGACGTCCCGCTTTTTAACAATTTGTCCCGCTTCCCGTGGCATTTTAAAAAAGTCTGGATTTTTGGAAAGAATGCACCAACAGGCAGGAGAACAGGAAGGGAATATACAGTTTTCGGCTGCCATGTGGCTATTTCACCATAATATGAGTTTTATATTATTTTTGTTAATTTTGTAACATTAAACTGTGATAAGAACAAATAATTATTGAGACTAATTATCGAGAACTGCTTATCAAAGTTTGCATTGTTGTCAGGCACTGCCCCGGCCCCACCCCGCCCGCCGGCCATGTTGTCCTGCTTTACAAATGTTAAAATCTGGTCACCCTAGTTTATGGAGAGAATATGACAGGCGAATTCCCAGACATCTAAGACTAGGACTGGAAGCAGGACCAAGCCACCCAAAGAATGGACCTTTCTAGAAGCTCTATCTTTCATGGAGCTGCTTGGTGTTATTCTATTACTTTTTGCTTGTTGCCCCAGTCTTTTGTTTTCTCAGTATAGTGACTTTTTATGCTTTTCAAAACTTGAATTTACACATACTTTTGGCTTCTCATGGTGTCAATGCCACTCACAATTCTGTCTGGACCTTCTATTCAAGCACCTTCCCATGGTGATGGGCCTGTGTTAGTATCTCTCAGTGTCTGCATTTGAAATCCTTGGAAAAGAAGAATCTGACTGCTCTGGCTTGGGTCACATTCACAGGGGACTTCATAGGAGTTGTGGCTGGGAAGCAATTGTAAATACGGGGGCATGGCCTGGAAAAGTAGCCCCAACCTGTCTCCCTTAGTAAGGAAAGTTAAAATTTGTCTTAGTCCCTCCCCTTGGACTGCTATAACAAAATGCCATCAATTGGCTGGCCTGTAAAGAATATCATGAATTGGCTGGCCTTATTTCTCACAGTTTTGGAGGCTTGGAAGTCCCAGACCAAGGAGATGGCACATTTGGTATCTGGTGAGGCCCACTTCCTCTTTCATAGAATCCATCTTTTCACTATGTCCTCATATGGTGGAAAAGGGGAGGGAGCTCTCTGGAGTCCTTTTTTTTTTTTAATTGTTGGGGATTCATTGAGGGTAC
>CAUYQV010013323.1:0-29366 GCA_963574575.1 Galagoides demidoff | reverse complement strand
AGGTTCTTTTCCCGGATTCCTATAAGGACTGGAGGATGCATTGGTTACTTACTCTATAGGAGTTACTTGTTTTGTACTTTATACTGTGTTTCAATCAATTTTTATTTCAGAATTACCTTTAGCACTGAATCTTCTTAGTTTTCCTATGTCCTGCCCATATTTTGCACAGTTGTGTCAACAGAAGACATTCTGGACTGTTAATAGGTTTCATCATTGAGATTGCGTTTAATATATATTTCATTTGGGGGATATATTGTATTTATGTTTCATTAAAATGAGCTTTTATATTTTAAAACTAGATAGTTTGGGGACAGAGTTAGCCCTAACCTTAGAATATGACACTTTGTGGATTGAAGTGCATGCTCTTTTGAGATAATTTAAACAGACAGTATTAAATAATTAGTGATTTTTTAATGAAAAATATATGTTATAAAGAAAATTGTATGTCCTCCTTTTGCTGATCTTAGTTAGGTGACAGAGAGCTCAAGATTGATGTCGAATAAACAATAACAGCTACGGTTTGGTAGGAGCTTATTACGTCCCCATTAAGTGTATAGTATCTTGCTTGATTTTTAAACAGCTCTTAAGGTTGTTCTCATCATCAATTTAGACGTGAAAGTGTTAAAGCTCTATCTAATTCAGAAACCTGGGCTGGGAACTCCGCGCTGCTACACTGTTTCAGGAAGTAGCAAGTATCAGCCTCTCAGAACTAATCTCCTGAAATACAGGATGTCAGGGAGGAAGGGGGCCGAGAGCATCTTTGATTCTGAAGGGACAGACAAACGAGTCCTTGATTTTGAAGAAGGAAGAAGATATATGTAAATGCACATTCATTAGTGGAAGGAAGCAAGAAGTTCTGCAACCAAAGTGAGAAAAGAAACGAAAAAAGGGAAGCTGATATTTCCTGTGGGCCTGGGGTGGGTGTTCTGTCCTCACCCGCTTGGCGACCGTGCGAGACTGGCATCTCTCTGTGTCTATGATATTAAGATGTCACTTCTTATAAGATGCTCCATACACTGATGATAGGTTTTTTTTGGGGGGGGAATAAGCTGAATATACCCATCAAATATAAGTTTCATACTAGCTATACAACTTAATATTGTGAAAAAAAAAACATTTGGCAGAACTGAGTAAATGAAGTATGGTTTCCATTTCGACAGATGTGGAAGCTGAAATGCAAAGAACTTATGTAGCTCTCAATGTCATAAAGCTGATTTTAATCATGACAGCAGCTGAGATTTACTGGCCACATACTCTGGGCTAAGCAGAGTCCACATATTGACTGTTTTAAAACTCACATATATCCTGTGGTGTAGTTATATTTACTATCACTATTTTACAGATGAGGGACGTGAGACCACAAACCTGCTGAGAAACAGATCCTACGTGGTTAAGAATCACTGGAGGCCCACATGCTTCCCCCCTCCATGGACAAGGCTGCCCACAAAACGTTAGTCCCTCACTCCAGTCTCCACAGATGTCCCCACACTTGGGAATGACAGATTCTGGGGCCCAGTTTCTTCCAAGTGTCCTGGATCCACTGAAATTAATCTTTCAATGAAAATGCCCTTTATGAGCCCAAGGGCAAGTTTTTTTCCATTTTTATTAAAAACTGAAATACCAATTGAAATAAATCTTAAACATCTGTTAACTTCAACTGTCCTTTCAATAGTTCTTCCTATTGCCATAAGATCAGTAGTCCCATAACATTTTGGCAATTTCATGAATATGACCCTCAAAATCCTAAATGACTAATATTGCTAAGTTCAATTCTTTAGCCTGTCATTCCAGAGACTTTGATATCTGACTCAGGTTTTTCGTGACCTTGTGTTTAACTTTACACGGGTAGGGATTATTTTTAATAAATTATAAAATTATTATATTTTGTGTCATGTTGTGTGGACATGAATCCAAGTTCTACCATTTGCTAGCTGAGTATTAGACAGTAATTCTGCCTTCCTGAATTCCTGCAATCCGCTTTCTCCATCTGTAACACAATTCTAGCCAGTATGTATTGAACACTTACTTTGTGCCGAGCATTGTTTCATTATCATCTTTGATGCTTCCAATACCCTAATGAATTATCTTTCCTACTATACCTAAGAGGAATTGGGGTCTGAAACAGTTTTGTTTAATGGTCAAAGGCACAGATATAGATAAGAGAGAGATTTGAGTTTAAGTCCTTTGATGTCAGCGCCTGAACTTTGAATCATTCTTATTTATTGACTTCTATGACATGAGTATAAAAATGCTACTAGAATACACGGCTCCCAGAGAGCAGCCCCACTGCCTTCACTACTGCAGCATGCTTGAGTTCCTGGGGGGACATACAGCACACGCTTCAGAAGGAATTCTCTAATGAAAGTGCTTGAAAACCCCTGATTTATACCCATCATTTGGGAGATAATCAAGCATACTTTATATTGACTGTGTCCTGTAAAAAGAAAGGAATTTTGCCTGGTACTTAGCTGAGGTTCAATAAATACTTGTTGATTAATTCACTGAATAATACATTTGTGTTAGGTCACATACCAAAATTTTCCTCACAGATGGATACTGTCAGAGTGTCAGCCCTTGTAAGAGATTCCCCAGGGGTTCAATGTGTAGTTTTCAGCTCAGTCTAGAATGACCTATATTTAAGACAGGGAAAAGTCATATGGCAACAGCCTGTGTTCTAGACTCAGGCATCCGTTGCTTCTTTTTCAATGATTCTGTCTTAGTTGTCAGGAAGCTCAAGTTAAATGTGATCCTCGCTGTAGAACCCAACCCAACCTCATCGTTTCTGAAATAATTAGGTTCTCTCTTTCATAACCTGACTCATTTATCTGTATTTTAATGCTTTTTTCGTTTATGTGTTTTTCAAGGTAAAAAACTAAAAATTATTTTTAGTAGTCTGGAAGTTTATATATAACAGGCAAATAGGTCATGGAATCCTTGTGATATACCTGCCTTGTTAATGCTGAATCCTCAGACTCCGGGTCAGGTTGCTGAGGACTGTGGCAGTTACGATGACCTCATCTTACTCAATGCCCTTGGGAGTCGACTTGTTTGTCTGAGTGTTCTGTACTTCTCAGACTTTTATAAAATTTTTGGAATCTGATTAAAAGAGCTTTCCAAGCAACTTCTACACTTGTTTCTATCACTTCTCAGCTACCTCTGCATATGTGAGTGACCCCAGCCTAAACCTTCAATAACTGCACCACAAACCACCCAGGCTGGCTCATTTTGAAACAAAGTCCTTACTAGTGGAGAATATGGGTTACTTTATACACAGGAAATAAATCATTTTGATTCAAAATTTGCAGAAAAACACCCCTTGTATCTGCATGAGACAAAATAGTTTTCAAGTTAGCAATATCTCCTTTCAAATTTCAGTTTTAGTTTTTATGGTATTTAACTTCTCTGTACCTCGGTTTCCTAATCATAAAAATGGTCTGACAATGGCCTCCTCCTATGGTGATGGTGAGGATTCATTTGAAATTACACGAGAGAAAATGTGATAGGTTTTCATATATTCTTCTTTCGTTCCTTTCTACATTATTATGAATTGCCACACATTATATTCTAAGGGCATAGAACATGAATCATGAAATACATTTTCTCTGAACAAAAGATGGTCAAGGACTAGGGGTGGAGACAAAAAAATAAAACCCAGAAGGACAAGAATCTTATCTTTTACACTTACGAGAGAATAAAGTTGATGCTTTTGCTCTTATGGAGGATAACAAAGAACAGTGTGTACCTGGTGGAAGGAGGCAGGTTTTGATGCTATAACCAAAAGAAAATTTTAATGATTGTAGCTTTCTGATTCTTGAATGGGCTGGTTCATTTGATGAGTTTCCCTTCATAGGAAGGATTCAAGTAGATACTCATCTTCTAGAACTTTCCATGAACGTTAACCTTCTGACCTGAGTGAGAGTTTAAACAACACACCTAAAAGGCGTCTCAAACCACATACGCTGAATGTGAGAACAATCTAACGGTAATGTCTGTCTGGGTTTTATAGTTCTGTTTGTTTCTTATGTTGGGGATTGAAAAGGCCACTTTTCTAAGGGAAAGAAAAATGACTATTTTTCAGCTAAGGGTACATCTGAGGTTCAAGATCCTAAATATTTATTCATATATTAAATATTATTTGGCTTTCAGGCACAGTCTGAAGTGTGAAAAGGAATGAAAAAGACATTTCCTCATTTGGATAATGTTTTACTCTTTCACTCATCCTTTCATTCACATAGTTATTCATATATTGATCTACCAATTTCAATTGTTTTTTAAACTTAATGTCCTACTAGGTTTACAGCAGTGTTTTCAGGCTCTGGAGACATGTAGATGAAAGATTTTTACACTGAAGTGGGAGAGACTGACAGCACACTTTTACAAATAAACAGAATAATTTTAGATTTAACTCTTCTTTATATATTTTTTTGAAAACTAAAATAAAAATCAGCTTGGAGTCCCTTTGAAAACCAGAACGCAAATCCTCCTAGACCAAGCCTCTGTCGAGGCTGGGAGACCAGCTGCACGCAGTTCCCCCCCGCCTGCCACTCAGAGAACGCAACAGCTGCAGATCATTATGCTCAGGAAGCCTGTCTTGGTGGGATCTAAATGATGAAGGTTCTATCTGAACTTTCCTCTGTGCTTAATACAATGTATATTCAGACAGGTAAAGCCATATGGCGTAGTTCACCTCCACCCAGGTAGAGTTAGTCTTCCATTTTACTTGATAAGCATTTATAAAACCGCTATCATTGGCAAAGCTGGAAGCTTTAGGGTAACTGGAATTTCAATGATTTGGAGATGACAGATGATTGCTACGCGACATCTATTAGTCACCCCCAATTTTTCATCCCTTTCAAGGACTTCTTTTGTCCATACTTCAGAGGATGAATAAAGAGGGTAGGGAAAATGGACCACACCAATAATTAGACCTCATAATTACTGAGTGCTGACCACACGGCAGGCACCCTGGTGTGCCCGGGATGCACATTATCTTAGGTAATCCTCAGAAAACCCCATGAGGTCAACATTGTTATCTCCACTTGCATTTGAAGAAATGGAGTTGTTGTCAAGTCATGTGCCCAAGCTCATCCAGCCCGAGCGTGCAATGCCAGGAGAGGCACCTGCTGCCTCCCCAGCCTTGGGAGCAGTCTCCCTGCCTATTCCCTACTCCAACTTTAGGAAGAAAGGAATTACGGATTTAAAGGGCAGCTTGTGTGTCTGCTCTGGAACTGTGTCACTGCAGGTAGCTGCAGCTATATATGTAGCCACACGGCTGTGACAGAGAGGTAGATTTTCAAAGAAGTAATGTTTCAAGTTTTTCTTAAGAAGGCTTTCTTTAATGAATATGCCTTTTTGTCTCACTAGGCTGTCAATTTCTTTCTGATTTTTCTCTCTATGTTTACCTTAAAGAATAAATTCTTTCATCTCCCCTGAATTGGCTTAGTAATTTAGAGGAAAAGCTGGCTGATAAATCATCTCTAAATAGAAGAAGGAAACTTCCCTTTTCAAGGGAAAATATGTAAAAGTAACTGTCTTCAGGAAAAAAAAATTAGTTCTGAGAGGTTATCTAAAGTGAATTCTCAATATAAATAGTAGGATATAAGGCAGTTTTAATCTTTAAGAGGAGCGATCATTGTCTGAACGATGGTAATGAACTGACTTTCTGTTAGTAAGAAATAGCCAGGAAAATAAAGGTGAGCATTTTATATATGGCAGTATAATTAGAAAATAAAAGAAGGGAAGGGAGAAAATAGAAAAAAAAAGAACGAATAGTTAATTCATCAGATAAGAAAAAGTCCTCAGCCAAATCATCAATGGCCATTTTAATTCTCATGTGTTACTTTTACCCTCATTATAAATTTTGTCAAAAAATCCTGAGAAGGGCTGATCAATTACTCAAAATAACATTTGAATTTTCTGTTTCTCTGCTCTTTTAAATTTTTCTAGAAATTCTCAATTGCTATTTTTAAAAGTATCTAAATAACTTTCTTCTACTTTGTTTATTGTCAATTTTCCTGATTATCTATTGTCCATGTTCCCCACTCAGCTTTATGAAACAGAGACTTTACTTCATCCGCTTTTCTACTCAGAACTCCTAAAAATGGGTCTGGCTTAACTGGCTCTGTAGAATCAATGGATGCAGGCCACGTATTGAAACATGAACATATGTATTCAGGTATCAGAAATTTGTAATTACATATACTCATCAAATAAACTAGATAACCAGCACTCGGAGTTGTGGTGCACACTCGTGCGTGTGCAGTCATATAAAATTCACTATTCCATTTCAGTATTATTCTGAGTGCCGGATTGTCTTATGCAACAGGACTTACATTATGAGTACAGAGAAGACTGAGATAATGCAGGACGCTCAATAAAATGGCAAGAATCAGAACTGAGCAGAACAAAGAAAGGGCTGCAGGAATTTGGTCACTTTAATAAAAATGGCTTGCTGATACTAAGCTTCATATTTCGTTGGGATGTCCAGGTTACAATTATAAAAGGATAAAACTGTAGTCATTGCTTTTTTCATAAAATTTTAGACTTGATTCTACGCCACCTACTATATTCTTACTGTTACTTCTGTGCTGTGTGACCTAAAACTAAAAAGGATATTTTAGTGCTTTGTCTGACACTGAACACAATGGTGTGTCCACTTCCAGTGACCGGTATTGGTAAGTGGAGTGTAACAGTGTTCTTAGGTCTATATTCTTCCACGTTACTGCTGAAGGCATTAGTCATATGGATATGAATCCTGTGATTCATAATATTTTGGAGTACAATAATTTTCCTCATTATTTTAGTGGAAATTAGAACAAGCTATAAACCTGAGATTTAAAAGAAATGAGGCCACGCCAAGAAGACACTGGTGCATAAGCAGTAGGATTTTAAAGGGAAAGGGAACTACATCGGCTTCTGGTCTGATGTCCCTTAGTTGCCGTTGCTCATTGCACTGTGTCTCTTACTAGTGAAACGAAGAACATGGTCCTTGCAGGTTTTCCCCATGGTCCCATGTCCATCAGCATAAGTCACGGAGAAATTCTTTGAAATGCACAGTCCAAATGCAATGTTATAAATGAACAAAATGTGAAAGAGTCCTGGGGAAAGCTTTGGAGTTCCTGAAAAGTGACTACAGCTGAGTTTTCATAGGCCCTGGTGTATTGCAGTTCCCAGCACATAACCCCGTGACACATGCTCCACGTTAAGGGGACGCATGGGAAAGAGACGGGGACTTAGGGCAGCAGATGTGGGGCAGACTTCCTCCTCATTGCTGCTAAGTCCCGGGGCCTCCGGCCGGGCTCATCTCTAACAGCTGAACTATAATATCCCCTTCACAGGAGACGGTCAGGCTCACATTTGCTGCAAGGTGAAAACACTCAGCACGGACTTCAGCCACAACTACACTGTGGAAGGATCAGTTGACCCTGAAGGTCGGGTCAGTGTCTTGTGTATGTTAGCAGGGGGAACTGCAAGTAACTAGTCTGTCCGTTGTGACTTCTGGAAAAGTTTATAATTATAGTAATTATAGTGCTCACACATGTGTAAATGTGTGCATCATTTTGGTGCTGACGTCTCAAGGGCAAGAGAAATAGTTCCTTTAGCTGAGGCTATAAACACCAACTAAAAGTAAGGGCCTTGAAGGCCAGGAACATGGTACTTGCTTTTTGTTTTCAAAAAGTTCATAGAAAATATGTATTAAGAAATGGCTATGTGTGAAGTTCAAAGTTTCTGTGCCAACATAAAGTCGTATTAATTTATTATAATATGTCTGACCAGAGTCTAGTCTGAGGTCCTAAGAAGTACAGGACATCAGTTTAAACAGAGCCACTAACGGAGCAACGTGAGTTTTACTAAAATTGAAGGAAGAACAAATGTCAATTTACGGTGACTAAATCTAAAGTCAGGAGGAAATATAATCATCCTCAAGGCAGAGTGGCAAATACTTTGAGCAGTAGTGTTGTATAATATAGTTAATAAAAACAAAACAACAACAACAAAACAAAAACAAAAGAAAAATGAAGTAAAAAAAAATTTCTATACTACTTCCTAAACTTCAAAGTTCAAGTTAAATTAGCATTTAATTAACATGTAACAAAATAGTACATTTTGTATATACATATTTATACTTTTGAGGGCATATCATGGCTCCATGCTCATTTTTATAATCTAATGGCTACTATTCTCTTGTGCTGTTCTTTAACCCCAGATTGTCCTTTTTGATTGCTGAAGAGAGAGGATAGAAACTTTCCCTGGGATATTACACCACTGAGCAGTGCCTACCACAAAGACTTGAAATCTCTCAGCGCAACCTGGGATTTCCTTCCTGTCAGCTACCTGAGAGTGCAGGAGTTTCCATAAAATTGCCTGATTGTAAGTCAGACTTTTCATGTCATACAAAATGAGCAAATGGGCAGCACCTATGGCTCAGAGGAGTAGGGGCGCCAGCCCATATACCAGAGGTGGTGGGTTCAAACCCAGCCCTGGCCAAAAACGGCATTAAAAAAAAAAAAAACAGTGAGCAAGTTATCATTTAAGGGTCAAAATGCTTAAAATCTATCCTAAGGACCATAGTCTATATTTTGTCTAGAATGATTAGTTCTGATTTTTCCATGAAACCTTATCCATTTGTCTCTTCACTGGACTCCACAAACCAGGTGGTAATGATGCCATTTATTTTGGTCTCACCCATTAATGGTTTTTGGAATTAGTTCACTCCTGCCCCCACCCCCACCCCCAAGTGTGTGTGTGGCCCATTCAGATCTTACAGGAATGAAACTATAGGCTAGTTCTCCAAAGGAGGTATGACTGTTTTCTTCAGAAAATTTCTTCACACTTTAATTGTTTTTCTGACTTTTCCACCAATAAATAATCAGAAGTTCGCCAATCCTACAACACAGAGTCTGAATTCTGAGCCTGGAGGTTAGGAAGACTTTCATTGATCTCTGTACACAGGATATCAGTTATTGGTTACTTGCTTTTCAATGAAGACCCATCATAGGAAAATTATATTCTAAGGCAGTCATGTTTAAGGAATTTTGCTTGATCTTTGCCCACATTTGATTTGCTAAATTTTACATTCATGCCATTTTCTTCCTCTTCTTTCTGTTCGTGGATCTGAGCCACAGATTGTCCTGAGAAGCTGTAGTGGCTCCCAGTGGCCGTCCTCCTTGACATTTACACGCATCTCCACTTTATTTATTTTACTGCACAGTACCTTGCAGCCCGGCAGGAGAAACGAAGATCGCACATTCAGCAATTTATGCAATCCCAGCCAAAAGACTGTTTTACTGTCTGTTGAATAATTAGCAATGTATGTGAAGAGAGAATATACAGTAACTTGCCTGACTTTGAGCAAAAAAAAAGATTAGAATGACAAATAGTCAGACTCTAGGGTCAAATGCTTTGCCAGTAGTTGCATATGTTTATGCCAAAATACATAAAGAAATGTCACTTCAGCACATGAGTGATGACAAACACTCCAAGTGGGGCTGCAGTTCATCAATCATTTCAAATGCGCAGATTGGGTTTACCTATATAAACAAAAGCAATAAAACTCCTCAAATCCTCACCTTAAACAATTCGAGCATGACATAAACGCTGTTACTGCACAGTCAAGCCCCATTTTACTTGAGAAGCAGTCAGAAACGTCCTGACAAACTATGATTTATTAAGATTAATAAAGCACGTCTTTAATAAAAAAGTTCTGCTAATATTTTGCATAAATACAGGAATCTCATTCAGCATCCTAGCACGTCGGAAAGCGCGGGCAGCAGGGAGTATGCTTAACGAACCTTAAAAGTGTAGATTCACAGTCATTCTCAACAAGCTTTCGGGTTGGGGTGGTGAGCATGGCGAGAGCTGGAAGCAAGAACCCACAACAGGTAGGTTGCTCGGAGCTCAGTTTTAATGATTCATTAAAAAGAAAGTGAATTAATAAAAACTATTACATGCTTCTAAGCCATTTTTTTCTCCCCGGGATGCTTTTGAAACATTGATCCTTTAAACATCTGCTAATGTTTTAGGAAAATTAATACAATATGATGGTCTCTCTTTGGTAAAGAGAAGGTCAAGAGATTAAAGACCATAGACCATGGAGCAGATTTGAAATCAGAAGTTCCTCCAAGGTTACCGTACCATCTCTCTCCTTGGAGAAGGTGCATTTGTAGGTGTAAGGCCTGTTCTTGGGCTCTTCCTCCACCTGTGTGTTTTGTCTGACACTAATGCTAAATTGACTCTTTAAAAATATACAAGCAGAGGGGAAAGGCAGTGATGTGATTAAGGAAATCAAATGCTCCCAGGAAGCCACACAATCTGGGAATAACCAGCGCAGGTTCTTCTGGGTATGTGTGTCCATGGAGACGTTCAACGTTTTTATTTTATTTATATTGTTTAAAATTTTATTCTTTATTGAGGTATATTTTATAAATAAAAATTGTCATTTGTGATGTACAAGATGTTTCAATACAGGTTATATTGTTAAATATTTTCCACAGTCAAGCTAATTTGTTAATTATCTCTCATCTCACACAGTTATGGCATTTTTGTATGTGTGGTAAGGACATTTAAGATCCATTATCTCACAAATTTTCAAGCATACAATACTTTGTTACTAATTATAGTAACCATGCTATGTAACAGATCTTCAGAACTCTTTCATCTTATTAATTAAAACTTTGTAAACCTGGACCACAATCTCCCCAAATCTCAGATGTCTTGATTCCTGAAATGAGACACTTGGTTTAGTTGAACTGTACACTATTTCAAATTTAACAAAAAGTGAGGTTTCTCTTTCCTTAATTTCATTAAAGTTTTAAGATGCAATTGAGTGATGGGGGTGAGGATTCAGGGCATAATTGGAAGACCAGAATCCTTATGGCAATTTTTTTCTTTCATGTGGCCAACTTTGTAGATTGAGAGGAGTTTAAAGAACTCGGAGAAAATTTCAGCCATATCTGAAATGAACTGAAACCCTTATGAGAAGTCATTTGTTGGCTTGCCTCTGGAGAAACAGAAACAAATTTAGTGGGTTTGGGTTGTCATACATCTGCCAAAAGGTGCGACATGATGATACTATTGAAACAGAAAAGGTGATTAACATAAACTTTCCAAACACTCTAAATGATAGAAAATGAGATATGCATACTTAGCAGGAAAAAAAGCTACTTCAAAATATGAGTGTAAGCTCACCTAAGGGGCCATTCTTACATTACAGATCTCGGGCTAGCCACATTCCTTGGAAATAACAACACACTAAGAATCGAGAAACTAAGGAATCTTACTCTGCCAAAAGTTCAATAACCAATTGAACATACCGAAAGCAGTGAGAACCAAGATAAAGCAAGCCCCTGGCCCCAAAGGGACAGTCCAATGAGAAAAAATATATATATTAAAGTGGGAACTGCCATGTAGAAAAAAAGAGGCTTGATTCATAGAAAACTTTGTGTAAACTTTAGCTTCATCCCTGCCCAGATTCAATTATTGTGAAATTCATTCAAGTTCAACTTAAATTGCTGATTTTTCAACTCCTTTTTTCCAAATGTCATTAGATTTTAATTTAGCTTTTCCCCCAAACTTGTTTGCATCAAATCAAGTGGAATTTTTCTTGGCAGTCTAAAAGGCAAATTGAGCTGATAGGTAATACAAAAACATATGTATTTCCCACCCCCCACCCCCCCCCAAATCACCTTGTAGTAGGTATGGGTAATGTCCTGGGCTTTTCCCTAAAAAGCAGAGGCTGACATCTAGGGTTGAAACAGATTATTATTATGTCAGATCTTAAGACAGAGGAGAGGATGAAGGGTTTGCAGAGTTTATCAAACTTAGAGAAACTGATATTTAGGGTCGGGAATTACATTCTTATAGGAGCTGTGTCATATAGTGTATGAGGACAGCATCATTCTTGGTCTTTACACCCAGATGTCAGTGGCCTTTGCCTTCAAAGTGTGACAACCAAAAATCTCTCCTGACATTGTCAAATATTCCCAGGGGAAGAGGGAAGGGCACAAAATCACCCACCATTGACAACAATTGCCTTAGAATTACAACTAAAAGGAGGGAAAGCCAATGCCTGGGTATGTCATAGGTTACTCACTACTAAGGCAACCAGGGCTCTGCTTTGCTGGGGACCCTTGGAGTGTATTAGACATAACTATGCTTTGTTTACCTGAGGGATGGAGGAAAGGTGTATTTATCTGTTGGTCTCATCAATCAATAGTCAAGGGGCACTCCCTGAGGAGCTGATGTCTTATACTTCTTTGTGACAGTGTCCGAATGGCTCAGTTGGTTTACACAGGCTTCCTGGAAGTCACGAAAGAAGCTCTGGGTTCAAAAGCAAGGAAACGTGTGCAAAGCCAGGCTACCCCATGTGGAACTGGTTGCTGCAGCCATAGTTAGAATGGAAAGTGGATCGATGGGACGTGCGGTGGGGTTGAGAGAGTGTCAGGTGTAACCTAAAGACATAGTATGTTGCTGTCTATTTAAGACTTTGGCTTTTCCTCTCTGGATACCTTTAGAGGAGATTGGGGTACACATGTGGGTGTCTGTGTGCAATTCAGTACTTTTTCCTCTATAGAAAGCAAGAGCAAGGGGACACAGAAAGTACCCACAGGGTAGAAGGTGCCAAAGATAGAGACACGGCATTAAAATTAATACCCCAGTCAATGACTTTGGGTTTTGCCCTTTAATTCATGCATTTAAAATGTATTTAAACTATAATATCAGGTAAGAGGAACACATGGAAATTATGACAAATTCTTTCAGAGTAGTAAAATGTGAGGTGCATAAAAATAAGCTAAAAAGTATGAAATCCAATTAAAATTTCACAGGAAATTTGCTGCAAGAATATATTTAGTAAAAAAAAGCCTAATCACAATTTTTCAAATAAAATTTACATTTGTATTTGAATTTTATTTTTTTAAAGAAGATATTAGTTCATTGGGTGCCTGTTTAACTATTATATATTTACATAGTTAAACAATAGGAATCTGCATAGATAGATAGACACATATATATGCATTTACACACATGCTCCAAATTCCTTTTTACTTTTCATTTAGCTTATTAAAAATGAATACAAACAGACTCTGAGCTCCAGGACCCTCTAAGAGCTTATAGCCTGTAGCAGCTTTCAAGATAACAGCTTCTTCAACCAGAGGAGTTCTGACTTCTTGGTCAGGCTGTTTGAAGTTTCCAAGGCTTGGGGAGAGGGTGGTCTTTTCAGAAAAAAAGCCAATATTTCAAAGAAAAGACATACCTTTTTTCCCCCCCTTCTTTAGTGCCAAGATTTGAAAATGCTCTGAAGAAGGAAAAAAAAATAATCTTTCCTTTAAAATGTAGCATTCCTCTGAAGAGACCCATCCCTCTGCCTGGCAGGCTCCAGATGTGTTCCCTGCCGAGCGTTTTGTGCTCAGAACCTCTGGGCCATACCCTGAAACCGATCATTCAAATCAGGTTTGTCTCACAGTAACTACCTAAACCCAGTTATCTTGAAAGAATCCCTTATTTCAGGAAGTTTATTTGCTAGACTTATAAATTATGTTGGAATCTTTCCCATTACTTGGTTAAGTATATTATCTATTCTCAAAAGTCTGTAAACTACTTCTTTGATCTGGATTTAGCAATTCTTATTTAAAGGGAAGATGTCATTAAAGTTTGGTAAAAACATATTATACCATAATATAGTATTTTTTCTTTCCACATTCCTACAGCAGATACTAAAGATAATTATCTTTAAAGAGGCTTAAACTTAGTAGTTGAATCTTTGCCTGACCTTAGGCAAGTCACTTAACTTCTTTTTTTGTTCTTTTCTGAAGAACTCTGTTGCCAAGTCTAGAGTCCTCTGATGTCATAGCTCACAGCAACCTCAAAATCACTGGCTCAAGGTATCCTCCTATCTCAGCCTCCTGAGTAGTTGGGACTACAGACATCTGTCACAGTGCCCGGCTAGTTTTTCTATGTTTAGTAGAAACGGGATCTCACTCTTTCTCAGGTTGGTCTCCAACTTCTGAGCTCAAGCAATCCAGAGTGCGGGGATTACAGGTGTGAGACACCATGACTGGCCCATTACTTAACCTCTTGAAGTTGGATTTTCTCATCTGTCAGATGAAGCCATTATCACAGGATTGTTGTGAAAATTAAATGATGTAATGTCTATAAAGGACCTGACATTGACAAGTCATCAACCTGAACTAGTTCCTTTTCTTCATCATGTAGTCATGAAAATAATCACTCCATGATGGCACCTCCAGCCTCATTTAATTAATTCTAAAATAGGAAGGAGCACCTACCTCAATGGGTATGGAAAGAGTGAAAGGCACTAGGCAGAGCAGCCATCAGGTGACTGCTCCCCGCACGTTCTGCAGTGAGTAGGGGCAGTGAAGAGTGGTCTTGGAGTGGCTTCATTATCACCACACCCACCGATGACAAAACCCAGGAGCTTCTACACTGTGGGGCATTACGGTGCTGGGGCGCGGAGTCAAGGAGTTGGCATATGCATAAATATAAGGGAAAGGTAATCTAAGGGTGTAGGGCTTACTTTGGGGGTGCAGAACACAACTACAAGAGAGACTCTACCGAAAAAATGCTAATACTGTAAACTAGATGTCTGTACCCTAACATGAACCCGAAAGAAACCTACACTGCATCTTACAAGGGTACATGTGAAATTTACTAGGTGTAGAATATAAATGTCTAAACACAATAACTAAGAAAATGCCATGAAGGCTGTGTTAACCAGTTTGATGAAAATACTTCAAATTGTATGTAAAATCAGCACACTGTACCCCATGATTGCATTAATGTGCACAGCTATGATTGAATTAAAAAAAAAAAAAAGGAAAGGTAAATACTTCAAGTTGGTGTGTCAGAAAGGAACACAGACTTCAGACCACAAGGAAAACGAAGAAGAAGAAGTCACTGAGTGGTACTCTTTGGGTGAAGGGACTGGGACCTGGGACCTACTGTTGAAGAAAAGGCAGAATTTATCTGCGTGACAGAGAAGAAAGGAGACCTCTCAGTTAAGAAGTAATGACGAGGTGATAGACACGCATTTTGTGCTGCTGGAAAACAAAACATCAACCCATTTGTCCAGGGAAGGATTTTCTTTTTCTGTTTTTTTTTTTTTAATTCCATTGGGAAAGATCTGACTTGATCTTTATTTGGCATTTCCAGATGTTCCAGTTGCATACGGTAAGAGATGGTAATTCAATATCATCTAACTGGACACTGAGGTTGTGCCTACTGTGCGCCAGGTGCTCTGTCCTTCCAGGGGTACAGCAGGGCATGCAACAAGGTGAGAAAAGTGGGGGCCTGTCCCCTAAAGAGTGCACAGTCTTCAGAGGGGATAGGATGTATTAAGGATATGTAACTACAGCTTGGGCAAAGAGTAAGACATATTTTTATATTACAATGTGCTAGAGAAAGAATAAGAGGGAACAGTAAGTTTAAGAGGCAACTTGAAGCATAGGGTTCCTGAGGCTTCCAGAGGAAGAAGAAATGTTGAAAATAGTTGTGTAGAGATTGCCACGGGCCTCAGATGCTATAATGGTAGGGGATCATATAATCCACAGCAGGCTCATGAACTTGAATCTGTGAATGAATAGGTGAGGGTCATGATAAGAATCCTTTCCTTTCTCCCTTGTCCTGAGAGGCCTTTTCTGTGTGCCTTCCTTGCATATCATCCTGATTCTTTCTTCTGGTGCCTTCAATATGAACTCCAGCAAAACTAGCTCTTTCTTCAGATCTTCAAATTCTTCCATAGTTCACAGACAGCAGAGTAATGTTCTTGTTTGACTCACTGTCCACTCTTATTTCTTCCAGGCTGTAGATAAGAGTGACTTTTTCTGGGCTGGAAGGCCCCACTTCCTCCTTTACTTCTTCTCATTACATTGTTGCAGGACCGGTGAATTGAAACCAATAGACTTTCACCAAAGATTATAGGGGAAGGGATTTTTATTTCAGCTGGCGGAGTTGTGGCAGATTAGAATCCAAAATGGCCGAGCTCCCAGGGCAGTGAATTTCAACTGCTGTGCCATGGCACACTGGTGAGGTGTGAGAGGATCTTAGGTATGCCACAAAAATTTTTAATGATCATGAATTAAATTATTTTCAAAAGAAGTTCAAAGCACAGTAAGTGTACATATCAAAATTAAAACCCTCTTTAAAACCTCTTTAAATTTACAAGTATATAAAAAAGGCGTATTATTTTACTCTTTTTTTTTTTTAATCAACCTAAGTTAAGTGTGCTGCTGAAGCTTAATTGTAAGTTGGAGTTTGCCATGGGATATAAAAGGTTGAAAACACTGGTCATGTGAGGGACTCATCAAGAAGGGGTGAATAGAAGGGTGTCAATTCTGAGGAGCCTGGGGGCCAGGTCTAGGAGTTTTATTCTCTTCTTTAGAAAGAGAAGGTCAATGGAAGGGTTTTTAATAGAAGAATGATATGTACTAAAAAATGTTAATAATATTGAATGTATTTCTTTTTTTCCCCTAAAATATCTTAGACAATTAAAAAAGTCATCAAAAGTAAATATGGAAGCTGATAATTTTGACTTATTTATAATTCCAAGTAGACCTCTTAAAATTTAATTTCAGATATGAGAAACTATTACCTCTCTTAGGATATTAAATATGTTGCATAGCAAACACTTAGGGAAAGGTAGGTGTTTATTACAGATCAGCTGAGGACACAATCCTTTTCTTTCTTTTTTTCATCTTTAGCTTTATTTTTGTCTCTGTCTTGAAGAACAAGACAGGAGTATCTACTCAAGGATCTTTTATAAAGAATAATTTATGACCTGTGATAAAAAATCTAGTGCAAATATCCTTATGATAAAATGATCTTTTTTTCTTCTGGGTGGATGCCTAGTAATGGGATTGCAAGATCAAATGGAAGGTCTATTTTGAGTTCTTTGAGGATTCTCCATATTTCTTTCCAGAGGCTGTATTAGTTTGCAGTCCTACCAACCATGTAAAAGTGTTCCCTTCCCTCCACATCTGCAGCTTTGGGACGCTGTGATGTGCTAGTCTCACTGGGATTAAGTAATATCTCAGCGTGGATTTTATTTACATTTCTCTGATGATTAGGGACATGAGCCTTTTTTCTTTCATGTTTATTAGCCATTCATCTGTCTTCCTCAGAGAAGGTTCTGCTCATGTCTCCAACCCAGTGATTGATGGGATTGTTTGCTCTTTTTTTGTTGATTAATTTGAGTTCTCTGCAAATTCTAGTTATCAAGACTTTGTCAGATGTGTAACATGCAAATATCTTTTCCCATTCTGAAGGTTGTCTATTTTCTTTAACCGTTGCATCCTTAGCTGGAACAACCTCAATGCCATCAACCCCAGAATGAAGTAAAAAACTGCAGTATATGTATACTATTCAATATTATTTAGCCACAAAAGAGATGGAGACTTTATATTTTTTGTAATAACTAGATGAAGTTGAAACACATTCTTCTTAGTAAAATATCCCAAGAATGGAAAAGCAAGTATCCAATGTACTCAATAGTAACATAAAGCCAGTCAACAATCTACTACAAACCCACAGAAGGGAAAAACTCAATTCAGTTCAAGTTGGGTGGGGGGAAGAGGGTAGGGTGAGAAAAAAGGACGGGTGTGCTCCCGTTTAGTGGGCTCAATGTAAGGGTACACGGCACCCCTCCTGGGTGCAGGATACAACTACAACAGGGACTCTTCCTAACAAAATGCAAACATTGTAACCTAATTGTACCCTCACATTAACCTGAAAAAAAATGAAATAAAAAGAATAGTTTATGAACTTTTGTAACAGAATATGAATTTCTTGACAAAATTAGTACAACATTCTAGGAGTAAAAGGAGGAGAAGCCAATAAAAGAGAAGCAGAGTAAGGAATAAAGAAAGGCCAGGTGGTAAGCGCACACACTCGGTTCACAGACATTGGGGGAGTGGAAAGAAATGAAAACTAGCCCCCTTTTTTTGAAGACTAAAGCTAGGAGAATTTGAGACAATAAAAGCCAATCAGATCAGGCAAAGCAATCTTCTTCCCTGAGTCTGTCCAAAGCAACTTGGACACAGGCCTCCGGCTCAGTCACCCATGGAGTGTCCAGCCATTGAAGACATTGTTTCAGAAACGTGTCTGGATGCCACTCAGTGAGCAAAGGTGGAGCTGGATGGCTTATAAAAGATTTGAACTCAGTGTTAAGTCATGACATTTTAAAAAATGGAGAAAGAAGCGTCTCACCTTGGGCTGCCGTAACAAAAATCATAGACTTGGTGGTTTAGATGACGTATTTATTTTTTCACAGTTTTGAGAATCAAGAGCAAATTTCCAGCAGAATCCTGTGTCTGGCCAAAGCTCTCTTCCTGTCCTCAGGATGGCTGTCTTTGGCTCAGAGGCGTGTTTTCCTCTCCTTGTAAGGTCATCAGCCCTGTTGGTTTAGGGTGCCACCCTTATGATATCATTAAACCTTAATTACCTCCTTATAGACCCTATCTCCACATATAATCACATTGGGAGTTAAGGCTTCAACATATAAATTGGAGGTGGGTGTAAGTCAGTACATTGCATTAGGGGTTTAGAAAATTGAAATCCAAATTTTAGTTTGATAAATGGTTCCCTGTGTGTCCTTGGGTTAATCATTTAAACTTCCTGGTTTCCTATTACCCACCTGTAAAGGGGAAGTGGGTGGGGGAGTATTGCTGGGCTAGAGATTTCTAATGACCCTATTACCTTTAATATTTTAAATTTCATCATTATGAATTTTGGCATGAAATGGTTTCATGGATTCAGGCCAAAAAATAGAAAAGGAGAGAAATCTTGATGGAGCCAGTATAACACAACCACATAAAGTATTATAGCAGTTCTGCCAACAGCTGGAATGGGCAGCAGCAGCAGCATATGGACGGGGCCAGGAAGCTTCAAGCTGAGGTGGGATTGCTCCCTTTTAGTTTAAAAATACCCCAAATCCCATCCTTTTTGAAAAACAAAGAAATAAGTATTTCTATTGATACCGGAACTTCTTCCTCAGTAGGTCCTTGGTCTCTGGCATTCAAAGAATGAATCCACGGACCACAGATTTACTTCCTGTCCAACAGATCCAAGACCACTGGCAGCCCTGAGGAGGCAGAGAGGCAAATCTGAGCGACGAAGGTGAAGATAGGATTTTTATTAGACAGAAAGGAATACAGAAGTAGTCAAAAGCCCCAGAGCTTCCGCAAGGGGGAAAGAACTAAACTGGGGAGTCTCTATGTGGGCTCTTTATCTAGGGGTATGAGGTCTTCAGAATCACACTTGGCCAGGACTTGGTAGGTGGAGAAACATCTCTTCAAAGTTAATAGTGCATTAGAAAATGAATGAATGTAGTTCTTCCTCTATTGAGGCAAGGTTATCAGGTCAAGCTTATAGTTTTTGTTTCTAAGAAGGGATTAGGGTGCGTGCTCCCTACTCAAGGTGTAACCACCCAAAAAACCCTCTCAGGCTGCTTTGTTCGTGATTTTGTTAGAGCCTAGAAGGTGTGTCCTGAAAAAGGCAACCTGTTTGTGCCAGAAAAGGGTCTGGTTTCTGAGCTCACCTGGGCCTAGAGAAGGTGAGGGGGGAGAGGGAAGTCCCTGTCCAGCCCTGAGTGGTGGAGTCCTATATCACTGTCACAGTTCTTACATGGGAACCAAATTATAATGCCACGTTTCACAGCTGGATTCTGACCCACTCTCACCATTCATCTTTGAGTGCACATCCTTAGTGAAACAGCACAGTCTTTGCCATTATCATTATCAAAGTTTGGTGGAATCCAGACCACTTTCTACCCTTTCTAGTACTAATTAATAAAAAAAGAAACTTCAAAAAATCAAGAATAGCAGGTAGAGTGAGCTTGTCAAAGGAACAGTGATATGTTCAAGATTATTTAATGCTGGTGATCAAAGGGGTGATTTCTATTGAACAGAGCAGCTTTGAGACTTAAACTTTGGGTACAGTAAAAAAAAATACAGAGTGGTGATTTTCACAGCACCTTTCTATACTGTACTGAGTCCCATAGGATTAGAAACCCAAGAACACGTAAATAAAGCCATTGTTATCTGTTTTACTATGGTTAACAGAATTTACCTCCTGTCCAACAGATCCAAGACCCCTGAGCCCTGAGGAAGCAGAGAGGCAAATCTGAGTGACAAAGGTGAAAAGCTCAGCCATGCAGACATAAGGGACACTGCATGGACTTTCTGCATCCAGAATCCTAATTAGTCAGCAATACCTTCTGCCTCTTTAAGGCAACTATTTATTTGCCCTAGTATGGACAGAGAACATTTGCTTTGGCTTATTAAAAAAAAAAAAAAAAAGAATGTGTGCTCTAATGGAAGAATCAAATTATATCAGAAAAGGAAGCACTTTAAGCTTTATTGCTGTAGATCACTCTGCCTCCAGCTGTGAAACTGATTGATGTTTAAAGCCCCTGAGGCACTGGCAGCTGTGGTGGCTGATTCAAATAAGAAAAAAATGCATGTGAGTGTGCGAGTGGGTGAATGAGTGTGCAAACGTGTGTAGGTGGGGTAAGGACGTATACGAGTATAATTTATTTTTATAACTTTCCTCTAAAAGATTTTTCATAAAATTATTTTGAAATAGATAGATGGATAGAAAGATATTTGGGTAGCTATTTATGAGATACTTTGCTATTTAGGCAGGAAGATAGAGGAGTGAGTGTGTGTGTGTGATGTAAGGGGAGAGAGAGAGAACTATCTGCTCGATAATGTGAGTACTTTACTTCTATGCCACCAAATGAAAGGCAGGTGAGTAATTAAAGCACCTAAGAGACAGCAGCAAGGTTCTTGGTCATATTTAACATAAACCAACTCAGGATAGGAAAAGACTCAATGCGTAGTTCCAAGGCATAATTGAATTAAATTGAAAAGATGCCGTGACGAGAGGTATTGAAACATTCTTGCTTTTCTGATGCAGGAACTGGATCTAGAGATTTATTATACTCACAGAGATGTACAAGGCACCACTGGAAACGTCCCTATTCCCACCATTTAACCCTAATAGTTATTAAACTTAACTGTCCACTCAGCATAGCAGCTGCAAGCACAAAGTTTGGGTAGGGAAGAGTCCCTACCCCCAGGATCCAGGTATATGCCTAGGGGGAGTATTTCTTATCAGTTTACATTTGCATAAAACATACCAAAACTTTCTCAACCTCCTAAAAAGTCTACAGATTTCTTCAATGTGTTGGCTTTTTTGGGCTCAGTCCAAGAGGCCGAAGATATCATATAACAAGGGTACTACTCTTTTTAATTGAAGGAGGTAATGAGAAAAAAAACAGAGTTTGTATTTATTCGTGTATAAGAAATAAATCATGGGGTAGATACATTTTGAAAGAGATGAGATATAGTTTAGCACCTATAGTGTAACTCTTAAAAATAGAACCAAAATATAGTTTTCTTCTTCTAAAAAAGTGAAAGCTCTAACCAGGTTAAGATCAGCAAGTAAGAGCTGGTTAGAACTCTTAGAATGAATTTTTGTTCATTAGGGTATAATGGTGCTTTTAATTGAACCTCTTAGTACTCTTCAGTGAGCACTTTTCCCAGTGAAAAAAACCCTCCTAATCCCATTATAAGCCTGCAGTTTTACTTCCTGATGTCTGTTAAAGGCTTTCTGCATATGGCCTTCAAAATTTTTCAGCTTGCTTTTTTTTCTTAAATAATTTCATTCTTGCATGGTGAGTTAAATAGTTTAAATTGATTTCTGAGACCTATCAGCCTGGAAATTAATTTAAAAATTTATTAAGAACATTTCAAAGGAATGCTTGTGCTTATTTTTTCTCACCCACAACTTTTATATTATTTTGAGCTCCCCTCCCAGAGCTTATAACTGAGGCCTCAAAAGACAGCTGGAAGAGAAATGAGCTCTTTTTATCATAAGAATATTGTAAAATCGCATCTTTGGTTGCCTAAACAAATGTTACTATTACCTGCCTGGCAGCATAACTAGAATGGAGATGAAATATGATCATTGTGCAAGATATGTCTTTAATGATTTTGTTTCTTTTGTGAAGTATTCTTTGTTCTTCTATTGGATATGTTAACATAATTCTCTTGCAATTCAAGTGATAATGCCCAATTCTCTTTCCCCTTATACTCCAAATCGGAATATTAATTTCCCATTATCCCTTTGGATCAGGACACAATCTACCATGCATGTGTCTTCCTGACTCTGTCCGATCTTCAGTGGGGGAGAAACCAGACTGACTGAGCCTCAACAAGAACATTATCTCCAGAGATTCTATTAGGGGTGGAAAGGTAGTTGCAAGGACAGCTCCTTGTCTTGGGCTGTATCTGCTTAGAAAATATACTGTTTTAAATATGACCTGTGTTATTTAGAGTATCTTTATGTGACAAGGGCTACCATTGTTTGAATGTTTGGGATGTCCATCCCCACCCCCAAATTGTATATTGGAACCTAATCTCCAATGTGAAGTTATTTCAAGGTGAGGCCTTTGAGGGGTGATTAGGTAATGAGGGTGGAACTTTCATGAATGGGATTAGTGCCCTTATAAAAGGAACTGCAGGGATCTCCCTCTCCTCTTCCACTATGTGAGGTTATGAGAAGATAGATGTCTATAAGGAAATGGGCCCTCACTAGACACTAAACCTGCTGGCTCCCAGGTCTTAGATGTCTTAGCCTCCAGAACTATGAGAAATAAATGTCTATTGCTTGCAAGCCACCCAGTTTATGGTACTTTTGTTACCACAACCTGGGTGGACTGAACCAGAGACTTATGGTACATTAAGGCTCTGCTACTTTTCCTTGGAGACACTGCCTCCCATCATTCTGCAATTTTGAACACTCCTGTTCCAAATCAGTCCTCAAGTCAGGAAATGCAATTAAGCTTGTTGGCATTCAGTGATCCACAGAAAATGACCATTACTTGGAAAATAAACATAACAAATGCACTCACTGTGGATTATGCGACTCGGTACTTCCTTACATTTTTATCCTCATCTATTTTTTCAAAGGTTTTTCACATAGGTTCTTTCATTGCATTGTTTGATCCTTCAGTAGGCATTTGATTAACAACCAGATATAAGCTTCTGTGCCAGGAACTGTATGTATACTGATGGATGTGACATCATTACGTAAAAGACAGACATGGTCCTGTACAGTCATGGAGTGTGTATTATACTAGGGTGCTCAGAAGTTGAACACCTAACTCTAAAGTGAATTATTTAATTTTTTTTTTTTTTAATGCTTCAACAAGTGTCAGGGAAATGACCTTGTTCTGTCTCTGTGGACACAGAATATTTTTCTAAGAGAATTACATTGAACTAGGATTTTCAAAACAAACAGACCCTATTGGGAGCTGTAGTGATTATGGTTGTGATATTTCAAACAGAAGGAGATCATTTACTAAGACCACATACAAGGGAAAAATCAGTATGGCTAAAGCTTCAAAGAGTGGACAGAGTAAGAGAACCCACCCCTCACAATTCTCCAAGGGACAGAAGCACGCACACTCTACTATTTATTAACAGGTGTATGTGACAAACTTGACCAGATCAAAGGCTTTACTGTTCTCCTTCCCCAATCCATTTCTTTCTTCTCTACATATTGTTTGAGTTTCAGCTACACATTAGGTAGCATTCTTGGGTTGTAAACAACAGAAATGCTAACTGACAACCAAAACCAAAGACTTTGTTGGAAAGTTACTGGGTAATTTATAAAACTAAAGGAAGACTTAAATAACCAAGACTTTGGTAGATAAAAAATGATGGCAAATCCAGGGAATTTAGTAGTAGCAATTCACGGAGTGTCCCTTAGGCCATTCCATCAAACAAAGCTGTTCCAACCTATGTAGAAACCTGGGAGATTGTCCTGACTTAGGCCAAGGGTCTACTGGTTTACCAGAGGAAAGGTCCCAGGATTTCCAGTTCCAGGAGAATTATGTGCAAGGTAGGAAAGGGGCAGTCCACTGACGGGAGGGATGCTGGCCATACCCGACGTGCACATTGTTACCACCTTGCCTTCCTTCTGTTTTGCTTGAAGCTAAACTCTCTTAAGTGTTTGCAGCCTGCCGCTTTGCAGAATGACTATAGCTATAAATGTATAGGTCTATAAATAAATAAAGTGTGAATCTTTATGTAAGTTCTCTAGTTTTGAGTCTCTGGATGTCTGGCTAAAACCAATGGCTGACTCCTCACCCCTGAACCTGACTTTCCAAATCTCCAGAAAGGGACTCTTCTGGGAAAGTGAAGCTAAGGCTCTTTTGTCATCAGTTAAATAAACAAGAATCCCCTGTTTTGAATCATTTTAGACATTCCTCTTTTTATTTTCCACATTTCACTTTTGAAGTGGTGGATTAAAAAATGGTGTCACAAATGGCTGTGAGAACAATAAGGACCTTAGAGAATAATGACCTTTGACACTATAAAAGCTGATGGTCATATTTTTAATACACCTTTCTGTTAAATTTAAGAATTATTATGTTCAGTCAAGAATTTTAAAACAACTGATAAAATGTAGTTAAGAAAATAAAATCATCCATAATTAGATGAACGTGTTGACATGCAGATGTACACCTTCCAGTCTTTTTCTTTGAATATTTATGAACATTTTTTAAAAGTGGGATCATACTGCCCATAGTTTGTGTTTTCGCTTTTTCCACATAACATTAGACAACGACCATTTCTCTTGGTCATTAATCTACAGCAGCATATTCTTTCAAATGGCTGCTTCGAATTCAGTATTATGGATCAACCACAATTTATTTAACCATTTCTCAACTGATAACACTTAGTCAGGTTGTAAATTTTATTGTAAGTATTGTTGCAATCGGAATTCCCAATACATAAAACTTTATTTTGTAGGTTATGTTCCTAAGAGTACAATTACTAGATCATGGAGGAAAAACATTTTAGCCAAAAAAACCACTAGTTCACTCTCTCAAGATCAATGAACCTATGGAACTTTATAACCAGTTGGCCACGACTTACGAAACACATCATACAGTATTTGACAAGTACAGAAAGGTATAACAATGAAAATTTAAAAAATCCTCAATAGTCTCATTGATCAGAGGTAACTGTGATTAGCATTTTATCTTCCAGTATTTATCTATAAATCTTCTGTGCATTTTTTAATACATCTATGTATGTAGGTATGTGTATGTGCATGTTTGAGTAGAGTTTTAAAGTGAAGCTCTGTCTACAATGCTGTTTCCAACTTTAGTTTTTTTCATTTAAAGATAATCTTTAAGAAAACTTTTGTAATGGTTTGCAATATTCTATCCTATAGATCTTGTGTGTTGAATACTGTATTTAAGTTGGTCACTTCAAATTTTTATTATATATAGTGCTTTGATGAGCACTCCTACATAAATCTTAGTGTACAGCTCTGATGAGTTTCTTGGCATTAATTTCTAGAAGTAGAACTATTTGAGCAAAAAGCATAAGTATTACAGAAATTTTTGATACACGTTGCCAAATTATCTCTCAGAAAGGTTTTAGCAATTAATAATTCCACTAGCAGTACATGCGACCGTCCATTTCCCTCTATCTTCTTTAACTTCGAGAATTATTAATATTTTTCCAGGTTGGCTATTCAAAAGTAGTGGTTTGTTTCTTTAACTTACAAGTCTTTCATAACTAATGGTTTTCACTTTTTATATTAATTGTCCATGTTCATGTTCCTTTTGTGATTTTCCAATTTAGCATCTTTGCAATTTTTAAAATGGAGAGTCTCGCTTTTTCCTTACTGGTTTATAGGAGCTATATAATAAAAATAGTAAGACTTTCTTTCAGGAGGAAGTCAAGCAGTTAAGCTCTGTGTGTTCTCAAATGATTCCAGGGTTTGCAGCAGCAACACTTGAGAATTTGTCAGAAACGGAGACTTCTCAGGCCCCACCCATCCCTACTGCAAGCTGTGTCTTAACAAGCCCGGGAGGCTTGCTGGTGCATGCAAAGTTTGAGGACTACCAGGTTGAAGAATCAAGATGCCTTCTCAACACAACAGGGGTTAGTCACTCTACACCTGGTTTACACAGAGTGAAGTCTACAAAACTGTGGATTTGTGACTGTTTTTAAACTATAAAAATGGTAATTTTGTGTGGTCTAATCTATTATATCTCTAACTGTACTTTTTTTAAATCAGAGATTATATTCAAAATACTTAAGAACTGGCATCAGTTTGGGACCTTACAAATCAGAATGTGTTTCTTCACTGGGGCAGGGTCCTTAATGGTCCCCTTCTATGTGGGTTTTTAATACATCTGTTGCTTCAAAAAAAGATGGGAGATAAAAATCCTTGTAAAGGGGCTGGGGAGTTGGGATTGAGGAGGGCAGGAGCTTTGTGAGGTCTGGGTCAGCATCTGTCCCCCAGTCTGTATGGAAGTGCACACTATCTTGGTGGCTGGCACGGTTGGACCTGTGCGGGGATGACTGAGACCCCTGCTCTGGTGTGGGGCAGTGCCTCTCAGTGTAACTGTGTTATTTTCCTCATATGATTGTAAACTCCATGGGGTTAGAAATCATGCCTCTTCACCTGTTTACAGCCTGTAATGTTAAGTATTATCCATCTCACATAATAAATTCTAAATAAGTGTTGCATGAATATTGATTTTCAGTTATGGCTTATTTGGGGAGAAAGGAGCAAGATTTTGAAACCATGCTGCTTAAATGCAATACGCACTGAAAGGGGAGTGACGTTCTCAGGGATGGCTCCTAGACCTACACACCTAAGGAGACTTGCTAGCGTGATCCTTAACTAGTGGCTGGAAAAATATCTTCTGGGAACAGGACTCAAAAGGAGCCTTTGTGTTTCTTTCATTAAGAGAGTAGTTTTCACCAAGTCCCACATTTGCCTTTAGCACCTCTGCGTGCATCTCTGTGGAAAGTGAATCGAATGCTAAGCACTCATTGCTGTTATGTCCGTGGCTTCCTAATTCCACCCACTGGGCCAAGCACACCTGGGTGCTGAACCTTAGTGGAACATAGTTGGGTAAACACTGACACCATCATTGGCAACCAGGACATATGTTATTTTAAGATGTGTAAAAACATACCTAAAATATTTTGTAAAATATATTCTTTCTATCAGTCCATAAATGAATTAGTTTGATAATAAAAAACCCAGAGAAAAACTTCCATACATGGTTTTAAATCCTCTAACATTTTATTGTAAGTAAATATCTAAATCAGTACTATTTTCTCAAATTCAGAGAGCAAGAATTCCTACACAGCATATCATGTTGTTATGACAACTGATGGTCTAGAACAACGAAAACCTGTAAGGATGGAGCACACCATCCAGCATAATGCACTTCATTCTCTTAAAAAGAAAAAGTTATTTTTTTCTCCTGCAAATGAGACAATATGATGGGGAAATTAAATTAAATGGTGATGTTATTCCCTGAGGGCAAAACAATTCCATTCAATAAATTAATTTTACATCAGTAACTCTTTCTTTTCTTGAAACTGACAGTAATAACCTGACAGCTTAAAGCTCTAATAAACTTCAAGATCAGTACGACTACTCTACTTCTACAAAAGGGAAGTCAGGAGAATCACAGGTATGATAATTGTTCTCTGTTCATCACAAAGAGGAGAAAATCCTCCAAATTCGATTTAACTAACTGCATTTACTTGATGAAACAGTGCACTTAAAATAGTTTTTGACAGCATGTGTTTTGAGCATCCTAACAGTCCCCGTCTTCGGGAAGGTCTCTAAACCTCACCGACATTTTGCATTAAACCATCCTAAATAAATAACATTTGAATCCTAGGAACCTATAAGAAAAAGACTTGTACCATTCTAGAGAAAAAGAGAAGGAGGAGGGATAGAAATCTATCATGGGGCTTCCTAGTGACTTAGGGATTTCTTGGGGCCTCTACATCTTGACCAGTCGAGGGTACCTAGAAACTGCTACTTAGAATGAGCAATGGCAAGGGGAACGCAAGGCTTTGTGCCTTCATTTCCCCCACTCAACCTCCGCTAATCTCAAATGAGCCAACAAGAACAAATATTAACCCCCAGGCATACAAGAAGTCATCTCTTTTACTATTCTTCTCATAAAAACTTTATGTTTCTCTGAAAGTATTTTACAACCATGACAGAAAACATTGTCACTGATTCCGGTAGATTCACATTGGCCGAAACCTGGGAATTCAGCCAGGATAGAAACACAAGGCCCCTTTGCATCCTCTCCAGGGTATGACCTCATCACTAACACTCCTGCACCCGCAGACCAACTCTTGGGTAACGCACCAGGAGCACTGAGCCAAACATCCCTGCACTTACCATTTTTCACTTTTAGATGATACTGATAAATGATTTGCGAATATAAAAAAAAACATTAAATGGCATAATAAAGGTTTGCTCGGTCTCTTTGCTGCCTTGAATGGTTTCAGTCAGAGGCTGAAGGAGTCCCGCTGGTTTTTCATCATTCAAGTTTATGACATAGCACATATCCCAGAGGTCCCAGGGTCCCGAAGACTCAAAGAGAGATGTCACCTATACTTCCAAATACGGAGGATTGCCAAATTTTCAAACATACCAGTCTCTCTAAACATGTGCGCTGCCTATGTTATAGAAAGCACTGTTTAATTGTGACGGTTCTGCAATTATTCACAAATCATGCTGAACAGTGAACAATTAATCCTAAGTCTTAGCCCAACAGCACTTGTGCAGCTGGACGGTTATATTTTAAAACGTTTAAGGCTGTGAGATGCACACACTTCTCTGCTCCAGCTGATAGACCGCTCAGGGTTTGGCATCTTTGCCATCGAGCAGTGGAACCCAGAAATCCATGTTTTTGGAATGGAGTATTGAAGTGTCGGATAGAAAAGGGGGACATTTCTGCCCCAAAGAGCCTCAGTCCCTCCCTTTAAAGACAAGGGTCTAGGTGCCAGTGCTTCTGTGAATGTTCTTGCCAACGTGGAAGGGGGAGGAGGTGCTGGTTTGGTTTCACTGTGGTGAAACCATCTTGTTCTCTAGTGCTACTAGAAATCAACCAAAATACCCTTAGTCTTGTCTTCTCAGTGACAGCAAGAGGTTCCTTTATGGACTACAAGTATAAAGCCAGTGTGGATCCCACATTTTCTACTGGACTTAAATGACCGAGACTGACCCACTACAGTCTCACAGTCAGAATGGATTAGCCATCTCTCCCTTGGTGAGTAACAAGACGCAAACAGACCTGCAAAGGTCACACAGGTGATTTCCATTGGCACCTGAAGGCAATTGCAGTCCTGCGTAACTGCTCTCAGAGGGCTCGTTTAATGCCCTTATTATAGCTGTGGTTCTATAACAATATAATTGGTATAGTAATAATACCTCTACTGGTTGTTTTATATTTCATTTAAAGTCAACACTAGAATTATCATTGTTCCTCAGAATAAATGATA
>CAUYQV010013320.1:0-36203 GCA_963574575.1 Galagoides demidoff | reverse complement strand
TGAGAGTTGGTAACAATGTTCATAGAATGATAAAAGTCTTGGAGTAGAATAAGGATAGCATACATCTTATTCTTTTGAACAGAGTTATAAGGACTTTGAATGACTTTGAGATTATTACCATCAGTGTGTCCAGCCCTACTGTGCTTATCAGCATCTGTGTAAAAGGTAATAACATCTATAAGTGGTCAGTCCTGGATGATACGAGGGAGGACCCAAGAGGTAAGCTTTAGAAATTGAAATCTTTTATCATGAGGGTATTCATTGGTAATCAGGCCCATATAAGATGCAAGAGGCATCGATAATTGAATATTAAGTTGAATTTGTCTTTCCATAAAAGGAACAACTATAGAACATGAATTGTACATAGCCTGAGAATTGAAAAATTCTGTTTCTGCCTTTAGCAATTATTTCACAAATTTTTTCAAAATGCTGTTGCAATTTTTGTGTGGTTTTATTAGAGAACAATAGCCACTCTAGAAGGGTGTCCTCTTGACAAATAATTCCAGTTGGGGAGTGAGAAGTGGCTATAACTATAATCAAATCAGACACCTAATGTCAATCTAATCTAATTCTTTTAAAGAAAACTCCTTTTCAATTAATTGATTGCAATTCCTTTTTTGCCTCAGGGGTGAATGAGCAAGGACTGTTCAAGTCCTAAGATCCTTCCAAAATTTTAAAGAGATTTTAAAGTGTAAGTTGATATTCCTAAAGTAGGACATAACCAATTAATATGGCCCAAAATTTTTTGAAAGTCATTAAAAGTAGATAAGGAATCTAACTGAAAAGTAATGTGTTGTGAAAGAATCTTGGTTTTTGTATCCTAAATAAGTATAGGGGAATGTAATTTGAATTTTTTCAGGCACAGTTTGAAGGCCATAATATTTTAAGGCAAATATGGCTTAGAAAACTGCCAAATTTTGGTGGGCCAGCAAAATATCCATGTAATGAATGATACAGGCTATAGGATATTTCCTTCTAATGGGCTGCAATGTTTAATCAACAAAATGCTGACACAATGTGGGGCTATTCAAAATACCTTGTGGCAGAACCTTCTACTGAAAGCGTTGGTAGGTTCTCTGCTGATTATAGGAAGGGACAGAAAAGGCAAAATGGGGTTGATCCTCAGGACATAAATATATAGTGAAAAGAACAATCTTTTAAATCAATTATCAGTTATAAGGAACCATAAGAGGGCAAAGGAAAGCCAGTTTGCAAAGGACGCATGAGGATAATAGTTTCATTGACTTTGTGGAGAGTGGTGAGCATTCTTCATTTGCCTGATTTCTTTTTTATAGTAAATATAAGGTAATTCCAGGTGCTGCAGGACTACTCAATATGTCCTCGTTCTAACTGTTCCTGAATTAAAAATTATAAAGCATCCAGGTTTTGTTTTGTTCATGGCCACTACTCCACCCACACAGGACTATCGCTCATCCAAGATAAACTGAGAGCGTATTTTGGGGCAGTGGCCTCTAGGCTAAATCTGACATCTGAGAAGAATTTACAGAAGAGGGGGTTTAGTTACCATAGCTTTCCATTGTTGGAGTAAGTCATGCCCCCATAGGTTAATGTCTATATCAGCTATGTATGGCTGAATTTGAGGATGTTGATTATCCAGTCCTAAACTGGTTAAAGGCAATGTACTTTGAAAAAATGAATTTAAAGTTCCTATACCTGTAAAAATAACATCAACTATTTGTTTAGGCCATCCTTTAGGTCATTGATTTAAAGTTATAACAGAAACATCTGCACCAGTATCTAACAGGCCACTGAAGAGTTTATCTTTCAGGATGAGTGTTAATTGAGACCAATTCTTATTAATAGATGTTATACAAAAAATACTGTTTGTATTACCAAGAGTATTGGTACATTTATTATCAGTTAGTTTAATGCAAGGCAGAAGCAGCAACTGGACAATTTTTTGTCCGGCTAAAATGTGAGTGGGTTGGTTTACTGAGATCAGTATTTGTATTTCCTCTACAAAGTCACTATTGACAACATTTGTGTGGACTAGCACCACATGAGATGTTAAACCACTTTTTTTCCCAGCAATAGCCCAACACAGTCTGGGGGAATAGGAGTGCATATTCCTATCCTTAATTTTTTTGCTTATATGTTGGGAAGTAAAAGAACATTATCACATGCTGGCAAATCTGAAGCAGCCCTACTTGGGGTGATGTGTAAAAGGGATTTGACAGGTTGAAGTTGCTGGCAAGTGGGTAAATCCCTGTACTTTTGCCCGTGGGCCCTGGGTTGGGCCCAACTGATAGTTTCTCTACTGTAAATGTGTTCCATTTTTATTGAATTGGGAACAGCATTTATTAGCCCAATGGAAACATTTTTTACATCTGGGGCATACCCCTGGGGGATAGCATTTTCCTTATCTCTTTTAATTATAGAAATTTCCCTTCTCATTGGTATTCTGATTGCTAATCCTTTTCCAACACTTTTTTCATATAGCCTGGCTTCCCAGCTTCCCACAATTATGGCATGTGACAAAATTTGATTTGAACCCATCTTTTATGGTGGCAACGAGATTAACCTTATAGGGTTAGGTTCCCACATCATAGCATGCTCAGGATGCAAAACCTTCTGACACTCAGAGTTAGCATTCTCAAATGCTGAGATTTGAGTGATTATATATCTCAGTTCTGACCGAGCAACAGCTTTATCTGCTGATGTTTTTAATTGAGCTAAAAAGTCAGTGTAAGTTTCATTTGCAGACTGCATTACTTTAATAAAAGATTTAGGGACATCTCCAGGTGCTTGAACCTTTTCCCAGGCTCTAAGATAGCACATCTTTCTTTGTATTATAGCCATATCATCATATTGAAGTTGTTTTGGAATGCCCATCCACTGACCAGAGCCAGTGAGCTGTTCTAAAGTTATGGGAACATTCCTCTGCTGAATCCAGTGACTTATCAAGTCAGCCTCCTCCTTCCACCAAGTTTTAAATTGTAAATATTGACCAGAATTGAGAAAGGTTCTGGCCAGTATGTCCCAAACATATGGAATAAGATGACGTTCTAGTGCAAGTTCCTGTAA
Source organism: Galagoides demidoff (assembly GCA_963574575.1). NCBI lineage: Eukaryota > Metazoa > Chordata > Mammalia > Primates > Galagidae > Galagoides > Galagoides demidoff. The sequence continues at coordinate 33,158 of CAUYQV010013320.1, read as the reverse complement.
TAAGCCTGTAGGAAACAGAGGCTACATGCCATACTGTGGTATGGCCTGTTTATATCTTTTAGAGTTTTAAAGGTAAACATATGAGGACTAAAGTGTTGGTCCCTTGAAGATACTGTGAATTAGGAGGGATGTCAGTAACTGTAACAGGGAAGAACCCCAGAGGATTTTCTAAAATAAAGTCTCCCATTTGGCAACCCTCTAATAGTGCTTTCATAACTGGAGTGGTGGGAGAGCTATTTTCATTAGCGGGTGCCGAGGACAGTGCCAGAAGGTTTATGTGGATAATCTTAACTGATATTGTTCAACCGGTCTTCTAACTGCTTAATCCTGACTTTTAGGGTTTGATTCAGCTTAGCTTTCTTGAGGTGCAAAGGTGGCAATGGATGGGAGGACACAGAGTCCAAAGACTCGGGTTCTTCCACATCCTTTTCTAATTGAACTGGCTGCACCACTTCATCACCATCTTTATCAGTCTGAAACTGTTGTGACTCCACAGACCAGAAACCACTCATTGCTTTCCTGTAAATCCTTTCACTATTTAAAAAGCTGGCTCCCACAACAATTGTCATTCCCCTTGGTAGGACAGGCAGGGATTTGCTTATTATTTTTCCAAAGGTTTTAATATCCCTTTGGTTGGTGTCTATGTTTGGTCAAAGGTGTCACTCACTCTCCGTGATCCTGTCCTTTAATAGGTTACCTATTATAGGCAAACTATGATTTGCCAAGGGTCTTATTCACTTTAAGTGATGTTTCCCCTATGGTGGCCAAAGGCTGTGATGTCCCTTGGTCAATCTGGACATAGAGTTCCTTTTCCCTCCCTGGGACTCCCTCCTGCTGTATTGCTGAAGGTTACACTTACTCAGAATCATATTCCCCTTTGGTCCATGTGCTCTATCTTGACGACTATGCCAGATGTTGATGCCATCACCATGGAAGCAAGCCAGACATTGGATTGCCAGACATTGGATTGTAAACTTGAAGCTTGCAGGAGGTAGGCCTCCCGAGGCCTGTCAGGGAAAAGGCCCCAAGCTGCTATTTATTGAGAACAAGCTCCCCTCCTCCGAGCCTGACTGCCACACTGGAATTTCACAGCTGATCAATTTCCTACTGCCAAGGTCTGTTCATTAATGTCTGGTGATTGCTTGTATGTTTTTAAAAAATGCCACTTTGTCTCTGCAAGCTCACTGTCCCAGTCAGTTGTCACTTTGTCTCTGCAAGGCTGCTGTCCCGGATACTATACATCTTACTACATAGGTTGCTACATAGGTTGTTATATGTCTAGATCACTACATATGTTGTTACATAGCTTGCTATATATCTTATTACATAGGTTGTTATATATCCTGTTACATAGGTTGCTATATCTAACTTCAGTGGAATAAAACTAGAAATTAACAAAAAAAAACTTTAAAACTCCATAAATATGTGGAAGTTAAATAACACATTATTGAACAATCAATGAGTCAAAGAAGAAATTAAAAGTGAAATTTAAAAATAGCTTAAACCTAAAAATATAATGTTCTAAAACTTGTGGGGTGCTGCAAATATAGTAATAGGAGGGAAATGTACAATGACGTATGCCTACATAAGGAAAGGGGAAAGCTGTCAAATAAAAACCTAACTTCATACCTGAAAAAACTTGAAAAGTAAGAACAAACTAAGCTCAAATTTTCAGAAGGAAAACAGTAATAAAAGTTACATCAGGAATACTGAAAATAGGAAAATAATTAAAAATAATTTTTTAAAAAAAGACCAACAAATTGGCAAACTTCACTCAGTCCAAGAAGAGAGAAGACTCAGGAAATTAAAATAATAAAAGAATGAGAAAACATTAAAAGTGATGCACAGAAATAAAAGAGACCAGGAGAGACTTTTATGAATGATTAAATGACCAAGCACGGATAATCCAGAAGAAATAAGTAAACCTCTGTAATCATACAGTTTACCAAGACTGAACTATAAGTAAATAGGTTTGAACAGATCTACAACAAATAAAATGATTGGATCAATAATCAAAAACCTCTGCGCAAAGAAAAGCCTAAGTTCAGATGATTTCATTGGTGAATTATATCAAATATTTAAAAAAAGAATATCAATCCCTCTCCAGCTATTCTCCAAAATTGAAGATGAAGGAATACTTCCAAACTCATTTTATGAGACCACTGTTACCCTTGTACCTAAATTAGATAAAAAGAAAACTCTAAATGAATATCCTTAATGAATATAGGGTAAATGTAAAATCCTCCACAAAATACTAGCAAATGGAATGTAACAGCACATTAAAAGGCATACACAAAATGGCCCAATGGGTTTTATTCTTAGGACGCAAGAGTGATTCAACTCATCTTTATATGGTTCAACTCATCTTTATATGATCCTTGTTATTCTACTAGAATTGCATTGACTATAGAATTGCAAAAACCTACTGTTAGGTTAATCAGAAGACTCCTGTTTTCATACTTTCAATCCCTGTTAAAGTTTGAATGGGCCAGGATCTAGAACTTTGGATATTTAACTGGAAAAAGAATGAGTTTAATGGTCTTTCTTTTTTTTTTCCTTCTTAAAAAAAAATAAAAAAAATGTACATTCCTCTGAGGTTGCCTTTCTCAGAATGCTTTACTCAGCCTTCATCTGTGGTTCTTTATGCATGTTGGGTGACAGGGTTACACTATGACCTTTACTTCAACAAATCAGATATTTGTCCTACAAGAAATTCAGATTTCTATTGCAAAGGTCTCCATTATTAGAGAAAAACTGACTGTCCCTGTTCTTGCTTAAAAATGTTTGGAGAAGTACTTTGGTTGTCATATTTTGGGCTATTTGTCCACTTATGGATTAATAGTTTGATGATATCATACAAGAAAATGGTTTTTCTGTGGGAATAAAATCTTAGGGTCTAGAATAATAATAAGTGGTAAAATTCTCAAAAAAAATGAGGCACCCTACTCATACAAAAACAATTTTTAAAAAGAAAACTTTCCCTAAATAGTTCCATTTTGTGGAAGATGTGCATGGACAAAATGCTTAGAAAGAAGAAAATTTCCAAACTCTAAAAAATGTAATGAGAGATAGTTTAAAAATTAGATACATAAATTATAGTTTGTAAAGGAAAGGATAAAGAAAATTACACAATTTCGGATGTTCAGGCAGATGGGATCATTAATGCTCCTCGAACACCTAATGCACTTCTACCCTCATTTTTAGAGCTTGTTGGGCTGAGGTTTGCTTTTGTGTCCATTATACATTTATCATATTGTATCACAATCACCTGTTTACTTGTTTAATCTTCAGCTGGTCTGTGAGATACTCACCCATTGAGGGCAAGGAAAGTATCTTTTTTTTTTACTTACATTGTTGTTGTTTTGTTATCTTATAAATATATCTCAAGTCCTCCAGCACCTGGCATAATGTAATGGCCAATGCATGCGTATTACATGATATTCTAATTAATCAGCTAGCACATCTATAATTTGTAGTCGTCCCTCAGCCAATAGTACAGTGTGTAGACCATAGTAGGTATATAATGATTTTCTTTGTATTTGATGTAAAAACATGAAATTAAAAAAATATGTATAGATTGGCATACTTATGTGACTTTTATTTCAAGGGGTAGCTTTTCATTTAAAGAAGGGAAGAAACAGGAATTTTCCTTATAAACACGAAGTCAAAACTACGAACCATAATAGTCTGTCCTCTCTGTAAAGTCAACACACATTGGCTAATGTCCATCCCAAGTAAACTTTTGCAGTCTTGTGATGTGAACTTGGTGTAAGTGTGGACTAAGAAGATTCTTTGTTCTCTGTGAAGCCCAGTGCTCTTGGTCTTGTCCACAGTGGAGACACAGCAGTGCTGACTGCTCTGAGGGTTGTATGAGGAGAACTCTGAAACACAAGGCTGTTTCTGTGATACTCTGCCTCAACATTAGACCTCCGAAAGGAATTTTCAGTCCTCTGTTCCTATTTTAACCTACAGCCTGTTTCTATTTGAGCATCAAACCAATTGAGTAGAGATATGTAGTGGAAAAGGTTTAAGATGAGAGTTTCACTCACATTTAAAAAGTCATATTACTGTAACTTCTCTGCTTAGCCTTGGGAAAAGAAAAAAATCATATATCAATATCTAACTGCTGCAAAAAGCACGCCATGCACTTTCTTCTTTAACTGGTTCATAAAACTGAATTTCTGTCTATAGAACAGAAGCTAAATATGAACTCATTCTGTAAGGGCAGGAGACTAATTTTCTTTTTAGTGTTCCATATGGCTAAATTTCACATAAAAATCCTCATGTGACTAGAGGACTAAGGCAATTTCTTTAGTATACAATGAAAACTTCAAGAAAAATGAGAAAATGTGTATTGGGTCAGATCAAGGAGTCAACTTGCTCAAACTCTTCTTGATGGTATTAAATACTGAATATATGCTATGAATTTTGAAATATACAATGCAAAACAAAACAGAATTCAGATCTAAGAGAGCTCACCAAATAACAAAGTAGTTAACACCGATATAAGAACAGAAAAGTATGAGGAAGTATGCAACAATATGTTATAAATATCACTAATTGTGGTTATTTCATCAAGGCAAAATATATGTTTCAAGTTTGGTTATACCTCTATCTCCCTAAACATAGTTCTATTACATTCATTTGACTGCTATTTGTTCCATGTCAGAAATGGTTACTAGCCATATACCAGGGACCAATAAATATATTTCTTTATTACTTTCAGAGATTTAAAAGATCTTTTTATAAGCATTATCTCTCTGGTGTCCTCTAATCAGTATATAACAAGCCCAAACCCCAAATAAAATTATTTATAGGTCAACCAATGAGATTTGAGAGGATGGTATCAGATATATGTTTTGGTAAGAATGCCATAGTGGCTTGTATCAAATCTTAACAATTCTCCCCAGACTAAAGCTCACTTACATATTGGAGTACTACTGGTGCTGTTTTGCATTTTCAGGATGTTATTAAATAAACCTGGAGAACCAAAATTCTCTCTTCGAGGACCACTGGAACGCTCATAAATTGGTTCTCTTTGGTGGGTACCATGGAATTTTCTTTTAGGTTATGTTGAATGTTGGAGGATTCACATGAAATATTTCATTCTGGTTCTTTAGGAAGTCATAAAAATATTATTCATGGCTTCATTCAGGGTCCTCTACAGACAGACCAAAAAAAGAAAAAAAAAACAACTATCATATTTAAATGCCAAGAGCTTGTGAATCCCGTAACTCACTGCTTCCATTTTTGCTTTGGCCTCTCAAATATCAAAGTTAAATTTATGATTCAGTTTAAAAACTGTGAATTTCTTTGCAGCCTGAGTATCATTGTGATAGAATTCTAATCTCAATTTTAAAACAGATTTTCTATTCCTTTTTTATCATTATTTCCCTGAGATTTTCTTTTAACAATATTTTTTTCTGCTTCATATCAGACTACTTAAATCTTATGGTGAAGAATATGGAAAATTTCCAAGTAACAGAAAGTTCAATTATTTAAAATATTAATGATAAGTTGATATGACAAAGTAAATCTATTATAAGAACTGAACTTTTTACAGGGATTTTTTCTTTGCTTATCAAAACATAATTTAGAGAGTTTAGGAAACTAGATTTTTTAAGGAGATGGTTTCATGAAGTAAAAGGTCAGTATTGCTTAGTCACTAGTATTTTGAAGATGAATTTGATTTTAGAACCTGGTTCAATGGACCGATTATATTTTCCTTCTCCTTTTATCCCTCTGAGCCATTTTTATGCTTGTTGGATTAAATATCTATAAAAGAGTGCTTGGCAAAATAAAAAATACATATATAATAAATTGAACACAATCAGTTCTCTACTTCATTCCTTTTCTGAAATGAAAGCGATATAGCACCATCATTGTAAAAAGTGACAGGGCAGACAGAGGCTTATTAAAAATATATTATCTTTACAGTTTTATATGCATTAAATATGTCAACTCTTTTCCAATTCTTTTACTTTTTCAGCCTGAAACAGAAGGGGATTCAACAGGGGAACATCTTTTGTGCCAGGGTTTGGCTGAATCATTGCATTTCCTAATCCAAAAAAGCAGATTTCATTATTTTATGCAAAGATAAATCTTGGTAAATGTCTCTGTTATTTTTTGTTCTGAAAAGGGAAAGCATGCTCTTTTCTAATATCACTTGTCCATCATTAAGATATAACTTAAAAATATTTTCTGTAAACTAAAGTTTGTTCAGAAGAAAGGCGCCAATTTCACACAATGAGAAAGTGAGTGGGAGACCACAAACCTAAACTCTAGGAGGAAAGTGGCATTTGGACTTCACGTGTAGGGACAGGGAAAGTCATCCGATAGGCTCTGGGGTACTCGTTCTACGTGAGCTGATTTTATTTATTTGTTTATTTATTTATTTGCAGTTTTTGCCAGGGCCAGGTTTGAACCTCCACCTTTGGTATATAGGGTCAGCACCTTACTCCTTTGAGCCACGGGTGCCGTCCTTGAGCTGGCTGCCTTCTACTGCTTGTGCAAAATTCTGTCAGTGGAAATATGTTGCTGCCTACTACACAACTTTGCACTACTGTGCTCTATGTCCAACTGTATTTCTCCCAATCATACTGCCCCTCAGATTTTATTGTTTACTATAACCAGTTAAGAGCTAGACAAATCTCTCATAGGGAATTTGGGTTTGAAGAATAACAATGACATATTAGTAGAGTGATTGTCAAGAATTCGAGAATAGGTTGTAGGAAATTTTAAAGTAGTAGCAGACATAATCTTGCACTATACAGAGATCCAACTAATATTGATGCTGTCAGTCCAGACCACAAATCTAGGAAGATGAGGAAAAGAATCCTCTCTAATACAGGTGTAATTACATGCTTTTTAAATGGTCATTATCTCTGCCTTCCAGTGAAAATGTTGTACCAATCTAAACAGCCAATTGGTTAAACTAAATATTCTATATAACACAGTTTAGGTAGTTATTCAGCAGCATATTACCAAAAAAAAAAAGGTTCATCACATAAAAAATGTACACGTAAATTATCCAGGAAAATAGAGTGCAAATATACTTGAAACTAGTTTCCAAATTTTCTAAAAGTAGCATGATTATAGCTTCACATGGGGGAAAAAAGCACCTGAAAACCTTTATTTTCCCTTCCCCTGTGAAAATCCATAAACTGATAGTTCACTTTCCTTATTTAAACAATGTTTACAAATGGAAAAATATCTTATTTTCTAAAGAAATTTCTTATATTTGAAAATTATTTTAATTTAGAATTCTAGTATTTCTCAACTCATATTATTTCTCACATTTGAAAATTATTTTAATTTAGAATTCCAGTATTTGTTGAAGAATTTCTCAACTCTTTCCTGATAAAAATTTAATCATCTAACCAGAGAAATAAAAATTAAAAGCACAATGAGGTACCACTTTATGCATATTAGAATGGCCATTATTAAAAAGTGAAAAGAACACAGGTGCTGGTGTGGATGCAAAGAAAAAGGTACATGTACATCCTGTTGGTGGGGCTGAAAACTAGTGCAGTCTCTATGGAAAAAAGTATAAAGACTCTTCAAAACCTAGAAGTAAAACTACCTTTTGATCTGGCAATATGACAATGGCATATCTACCCAAAGAACAACAACGAAAAAAAAATATTTTTAAGTTTTGTTCAAAAGATGCCCACATTCAAATGTTTATCATAGCACAATTCACAATTGCAAGGACATGGAATCAACATAAAACTCCATCATTTCCAGACTGGATAAGGAAAAAGTGTGTATGTGTGTGCACATTTGCATAAATATAAAGCATGGAGCTCTCTCTGCTCAGCCATAAAAAGGAATGAAATAATGTCATTCACAATAATTTGGATGGAACTGGAGAACATTGTCCTAAGTAAAGTATCTCAGGAAGGGAAAGATAAACACTATGTATTTAACTAATAAAAATGGGAACTAAACAAGGGGTACACAGAGACATAAAAAGATATAAAGGACACTGGAAACTAAAGAGGGAGATGATGGGAAAGGGATGAGAGGTAAAAACTTACCTGTTAGATAAAATGAACACCGTTCTGGTAGTGAGCACACCGAAAGCCCTGACTTCAGCATTTTATGGTATCTTTGTGTAACAAAAACCTTTGTACCCCCTTTATATCTTGAAATACAAAAGAGACAAAAAAAGTGAAGAAAAAAATTGAAAATGTGATAGTCTCATTTCACTACCTTACCTAGTCCACGACAGTGATTTCAGCCAATGAAAGCAACAGTGCATTGCAGGTAGCAGTGATCATCAGTCTCTGCCAAATAGCCTTACATCAATAAACTACATAATGATTTAGGAATTTCTATTCAACCTCTGAGGGGTTAGCAAGAAAGTGAAAAGCAGCAATCTTTTCCTCTGATGATTAGAGACAATGACCATTTTTTTCGTGTTTCTTGGCCATTCATCTGTCTTCTTTAGAGAAGTTTTCATTCAAGTCTCTTGCCCACTATAAATAGGATTCTCTGCTCTTTCCCTAGTGATTAATTTTAGTTATCTGTAGATTCTGGTTATCAGTCCTTTATCAGATTTATAGCATGCAAATATCTTCTTCCATTCTGAAGTTCTTCTTAGTAAAGTATCACATGAATGGAAAGCAAGTATCCAATATTCTTAGTACTAATATGAAACCAATATATAGACAACTACATACCCAGATGGAGGAAAAACACAAGTATATTCTAGTGAGGGGGAGGAGGAAAGAGGAAAACAGGAAAGTGGAGCACAGAGGGTGATTGGCAAGTTCTCACCTAATGTGCACAATGTGGGGGTACACGGCACATCCCTGGGGGAAGGGTTCAGCTACAACTTGAACTTTACCTTGGAAGTGAAAACATGTAGACTAAACATTTGTATCAATCTGGAGAAAACAATGAAAGGAAGGAAGGAATAAAGAAGGAGGGAAGGGAAGGAGGGAGAGATGAAGGAAGGAAGGAAGGCAGGAGGGAGGGAGGAAGGAAGGAAGAAAGGAGGAAAGGAGGGAGAGAGGAAGGAAGGAAGGACGGAGGGCGGGAGGAAGGAAGGAAGACAGGAGGAAAGGAGGGAGAGAGGAAGGAAGGAAGGAAGGAAGGAAGGAAGGAAGGAAGGAAGGGCTGAGAGAAAGAAGGAGGGAGGGAGGAAGGAAAGAAGGAAAAGAAACAAAGCAAAGCAGCCAAGATCTTGTTTCAAAATCTGTGTCACAATTCTGGGTCACTGATAAGGAAGGTTCACTGATAGAAGGAATGAAAACGATTGCAGTAAGAGGGGATTGCTTTTGTAGGACCATATTCCAGAGAATATCTGTGATATACCAACTCATTAGCACATTTATTTTTCCACAAAATTGATCTTGGGTAGGCAGATTTTTCCCCAAGATGAGAGAAGACTGCAGAACAGCCTGGCTTCTAACTTTACATTCAGGAGGCCGTGGCGATGCTGCATTTTAGCTGTCACCAGCGTTTTGTGTTCACGTAACCAGCTCTGTGCCAAAAGAAGTTAGTGAGGGAAAATGAAATTCTCTTTGATTGGGATATGAATACGAGCTCCACTGTGAGAATTCAGCAAGGAGTCAGCTCAGGCCGGCCGGCCTGTGTTTTGTTGGCTAATAGGCACCATGTGATCCCTATGGTTATTGTATTTTAATCTGCATGAAAACCCAACAGGAATACTTGGGAACAGGAACTAAAGGGATTCTCTCATTTCCTTGAAAGAGGGAGAGTTTAGTCCTCAAATTTATCACTGTGTCTTGAGGCTAAAAACATTTTCTGAGACTGTTAGCCATGATAACATCTTCAATGGATTTCTACAGTTTTCAGATTTGGAGATTCGATAAATTATTTAAGTTGAAATACAATAGTATCAACCTATTTTTGAATATGAGATTCATCATAAAAGTCCTCCTTTCTCTCTTTATCCACAGGTTCCTATTACATTTTCAGGGTTTCCATGGTCCACTTCCGAGCTGTTTATTCCAAGTCCATTACGATGTAAGTCTGGATTGTGTTCTCTCTCTTGTGAAATGTGTAGGATATTTGCTTATACATTCATGTTATTACTTCATGTCTTTTGAAATGTGTTTTCGTAGTTTCATTCGCTCTCATATGCTTCCTTTAACTTTCTTAACTCTCATTTACATTTCATTTGCCTTAACTAGGAATAAAATTGACCATTTTTTCATTGCCTCTTATTAGGAGGTGGAAGGAAAATTATTAAACACTTTAAAATACCCTGTCGTGGGAGAACAAGGAAATTCCCGAGATGTTGATAGTATTACTTCTCAAATTTTAGGAAACAAAAGCTTAATTGCCTCAAGTCAGTGTCTGAGTTTGAATGCCAATACACTTATCAACAATAAGTATATTGTGGTCAGGGGTCCCTAAAACTCTCGGCTGTCCAGTTGACCTGGTCGGGTCACTCAGCAGAACTAGCAAGTTCAGTAGAATTGAAGTGAAAGTCCAAGAAAGGGAAGTGGAAAAAAAGCATCCAGGACTCCCGCCCAGCAGGGAAAGCACAGTTTATTGGAAGCCCGGAGAGATTGGGAAAGGGTCCTCCTTCCGAAGGAGAGGAGACGCCACGCAAAGCTGCTACACCAACATAAGGGTTTTGTCCTTGGTCCCCCTATAATTATCTGTCAGAGTTTTTCATTGGTTCCCCAAGGTCCTTAGGTATTCTTGTCTACTTTTTTTTATTGGTTACAAGTTATCTTAGTTACCAAATAAGCCCATTTTCCTTTGCATATTAACAATGTGTGTTACCTGCTATCTTTCAGGTTCTGCATAGTGGTGACTAGTAGTTTTTTGATGGTAGTGACCTTTGCTGTGTGCACTGTTCTGTAACTGTGACCATTGCTCCACTTTGTGTCCCAGCTCGGAAGCTGTATTTTGGGGGGAACAGGACGCACTCCATCAACTGAGTCTCAAGGTTCCCGAAACTCACTGTTTTTTGCAAGACTTTTTTTCACTTTCTTATTCAGGAGGCCAGAATTTTCTCCTACTTCCCTATAGTCCTTTTCTATCCCCAGTCAATTCTGATGGAGAAACACTATCAGTGAGACTAAAGGAATTACAAAATTAAGAAATAAATGGTGTTTGGGAATGACTATAGAAGTCACCTAATTCCACAAATTTCCTTCTGAGCCCTGCAGCAGCCACAGGGAACCACAGCTAACAGGAAGAATTCCAGGTTCCCCAATCTCTGGTCAATCAAAACATTTTATTCCACCTGTTTTATTAATATAGTGCACATGTCTAAGATTTCATTTAACAAACCTATCCTAGGCTAAGGAATTTTGGAGACTGATAGCTAAATTGCATAGTGACCTAAATTGCATAACTCATGACCTTAAAGATCATGAGTTATTCAAATGATGTTTGCATATCCTTCCAACAATTAGCTGAGGCCCAGTTTTCTCATTTATTAAATATCAAGTGTTTTTAATCTTAGTTAATTTTTAAGTAGATGCAAAAATGTATGAAAATGCAAAACTATGTAGAAAGTAAGGAAAAGCTAACAAGTCAAGAGATTTACATCCCTCCCCCCCCTTTTCCTTTATCCTCCCAGGATGTCCCATCGTCGCCTGTGTTTACTTGGTGAGAAGGACAGCTCACTGTCTGTAGAGGGGAATGCAGTGTCTACCTTTGAACAGGACTCTCTGACAGCAAGGCTCTCTGTCTGACAATGTAAATTGTTATAAAAATATCTATGTGTGTTATTTTTTTCCAATGCAGCTAAAATTGCAGTAGCTTCTTAGACTTCTTCCCTGGGTCTGAGTGTAGCATTTTCTCTATCTTTGGTGTCTTTAGAAAGCACCGTGTGATTGGAAGATGCCTTTGATAAACTACCACCTGAAGGCTTCAGTTGCCCATAGCTGGCACCTCATTCACTAGGTTTCAATTGTACCTTCTAACATATTTTCTTTCAAGTGTCATTTGTCCTGTATTTTGTCAAGAGAATTTATAAGAAACTTCTCACAGCAACCATCTTTCCAACGTTCACATTTTATATGAATGTGACTGTTGGGTCACCATGGCAACAGAGGCAGATAAGTTCATTCAAACTCTGGTTCAGTTGGGGAGGAGCGTGGCAGCTCCTACCATGCGTTTCCCACTCTCATAGTCTAGGCCTGTCTTCACTGAAAGATGGCCACTTGCAAAATAATACAGGAAATAGGCTGCACTTTAAACAGATATTTTCTTAATCCTAAATAATAGAGGCTCATTTTAAAAATCTTCAATATTTTAAATAAAACTATTAAAACATAACAGTGATATACAAATTTTATTTTTGAGACAGAGTCTCAAGCTGTCGCCCTGGTAGAGTGCTGTGGCATCATAGCTCATCGCAACCTCCACATTGGGCTCCAGTGATCCTCTTGCCTCAGTTTTTTATTTTTAGTAGAGGCAGGGTCTCACTTTTTGCTCAGGCTGGTATCCAACTCATGAGCTCAAGTAATCCACCTGCCTCAGCCTCCCAGAGTGCTAGGACTACAGGCATGAGCCACCGCATGTGGCCTTTTTTTTTTTTTTGGAGATGTCTGTAGTTATATAAGTCAGACATAAACATAGTCACAGTATGAAGATGGGTTTTCTACTTTATTGTCATTATCTGTCTTGTTTTAATGTTTTTGAGGTCATACTATAGAAGTTAATATAGGATTATTTTTTAACATTACAGCAATCGTTTTCTATATCGTTAAAAAAGAAAGTTCCTCTCCATAACTTGCAGATGGGCCCTTTTTGTTGTTTTCACTAGGCCCCTTCTCTGTGCATGTGCATCCTGGGGTCTCTCTCTATCCAGTCTCTGTTTTTTATAAGATACCAGTTAGATTGGATTAGGACCCATCTTAAAAGCATCATTTTAACTTGATCGCTTCTCTAAAGGCCCTCTCTCAGGGAGGGGAGAGGGCAGGAGGAGGGAGGGCATTCGGGGGGACCTCACCTAAATGTGCATGATACAATGGTACTTTTCAAAACTATTAAGAAAAGAGTATAATTGTCTTAGCACAAAAAAAGTAAGGGAGGTGATGATTGTGTTAATCAGTTCAGTGTAAGCATTTCACATTTTCTATCAAATCTGTACACTGAACCCCATAAATGCATTAATGTACACAGTTATGATTTAATAAAAACAAAAATGAAAACAAAAAAAGTAAAGGCCCTCTCTCCAAAAACTGTCACATTCTGGAGAAATTGGGGTCAGGGCTTTGACATACAAATTAGGGGAAACAACTGAATTCATATATGTTTTTCAAAGAGCCACAGTCTCATTAAAGTACTCATGGAACCTACTGCCTTCCTATTACAGTTGAGTACATTTGCTTCTTGCCTCTCCATTCTTGTGATGTTTTACTAAAGTCCTCACAGGAGATCAAACCTGCTAACACCTTGGTCCTGGCTTCCAACATCAAGAACTGTGAGAAATAAATTTCAGTTATTTAAGACCAAAAAATTAAATAAGTAAATTAATTAATCAACTTCCTAACATACTTAAAAGTTTGAATATAATACATACAAAAATCATCTTTACTGGTTTAAAGATCATTTTATTTCCTCTTAACTATCTGCCACTTACACCAGCTTTGAAATATTGATCAAGTTTTGAGTCCCCCAAAATTCTAACTAATTGGTTGGGCACACACACACATAAGCTCTACCTGCAAACTGACAACATAATAATAGAGAGCTTATCTCGCATCAGATAATGTAACAAAATTAAAGTCAGGAAAAATTTGAGGTATCATCTACTCTGGGACCCCATTTTAAAGATATTTCCAATTGTTTGGCTCTGGAGAGTTGAATAAACTTATATATGGACATCTAATCTTCTGGAAAGAAAGCAACTTTAGGTCCCAGGACACACACTCACCCCAGTGACTGGGAAGAGTGAGAAACATTTACGCATTTGTTTCATTTAACATCTCATTCCCTTTCCATTCATCTACTCCGTTTTATAAGTTTCCTGCTTTTCAAACATAGATTTTTGTCTGCCTATGTCTTGAAAACTCTGAGAGAGATGTCAAATTACTTTACTTTGCTTTTCACCCAATTGGATATCTAATAGCTTATAGAAACGGCAAGACTTAATTCTCAGACAGGACAATTTCAGAAGCTGTAATGAAGTTCACAATTTCAAAGATTTTCCTGCCTATTTCTGTTACACCCCACTGTTTCCTGTGGGAATGATCTACTTTTATCTTTTGAATTTCACATTATAAAGAATAGATAAAAAATTAAATACAGGGTGACCATAAAGTTTGTGTTGCAATTTTAATAAATGGTGCACACACACAGGTACACACACACACAAAAAAATACTTTTGCAGAAAATAAAACAAAATCAAGTTTGTACCTATGCTTAGGCTGCAAATTACATGAAAGGTTTTGAAGTATTCCAGAAAAGTCCTCCTGCTAGACTTAGTGATTAAAATTCTACCCCTCTTATTTCATACTGAATATTTAAATAAATGTCTTATGTCCTAGTTCATCTGCGACTTAGCCTAAACTGATTTAAGACACCTCACCCAGAAGAGAGCAGTGAGTGGTAAAAACACAGGGAGTGATTCATTCTTGAAATAGTGAATGCTTCTGAGGGATAGAAAAAATAGATTGGTTGTGGAAATCCTGATCCTCCCTTCGTTTGGTAACATAACACAGAATGACTAATCTGAGATCAGCACAAGAGCAGCACAAGAGTTGGTTTACTCAAAAGGCTAAAGCCAGAAGGTGTTCAATGTTCCAGGTGTTACAAAGTCACCTGTGAGTTTACTTTTTACTTTTTATATAAATATGCAGTCTTGAGAGTTTAGGGAAGAGTATATTATTTTCTCTATCTGGGTTCACAACTTATTCCCAAATAATCCTTACTTTATCCTTAATGTTCAGTGCCAGTAAGGTGCGCATCCACTCCTCATAGCAAGACTATTCAGTCGATTTAATGAGCAATTAGCAAGAATCAGGCAGTGTACAACCTGTTGTTACACAGTGATAAAAAGATGCAGAACTTTAAGTGTTTCATGGTTTGTCAGAAAGACAATAAATAAGTGATGAAAAAAGTTTGACAATGCTGTAAACATTTTCATAGAGTTTTTAAAGTTTTTACTTAACACATAATGATGTATATGTTCATTCAGTACATGTGATATTTAGATGCATATTGTATATGTGCAATGGTCAAATCATGGTAACTTGTATATTCATCAGCTCAAGTATTTATCATTTTTTTTTGGTGTTGACAACCTTCAAGTTCTTCTAGCTATTTTAAAATATGCTATAAGTTATTGTTAACTATAGTCACTCTACTCTGCTCTACAACAATAGAACATAGTCAGCTTAAATAATTATAATTTTGTACCCATTAACCATCCTCTCCCTATTTGCTTTTCCCTGCTAACCTCTCCTGATTTTGTTCACCACTATTCTACTCTCTTCTGTGAGATCAAATTTTTAACTGCCATAGAAGAGTAAGATTTGTAGTATTTGTTTTTCTGTGCCTAGCTTATTTCACTTAACATAATTTTCTCCAGGCTTATTCATGATCCTCTGTAAATGAGAGGATTCCATTCTTTTTGATGGCTGAGTAATATTATATTATATTTTATACACACACACACTCACAGAGAGTGGGCCAAAAAATGTATACCAATTTTAAGAAAGGAAAAAAATATATATTAAAATTGTAATCCTCAATACATACTGAGAATGTCTGTTGTCTGTTTTTTTTTTTTTCTTTGTCAATTTTTTTTTGACTGGGACTGAGTTGAACCCCACCTCTGGTATTTGGGGCCAGCGCCCTACTCCTTTGAGTCACAGGCACCACCCAGAGTGTCTATTACCTTGTGTTTTGTATCTAGTATCTCTTGCAATTGAGACATCAAAAGTGACTGACACTCTATTCAAGTTTGACTTCTGCAGTTATAAGAGGTGCTCAACTGTGACTTGTATTCCTATTTTGCTACCAGTATATATTGAATATTGTGATTTTAATTGTATTTTTCCTCTCTTAAAATGTGTATTCACTTTTTGGCACCTTCTGTATATAATTACATTTTCTTTATCCACTCATTTGTTGATGGATTTGTTGTTGTGTTGATGGACACAACAAATGAGTGAATAAAGATTAATTTCAGATCTTGGCTATTGGGAATTATACTGCAATAATACGGGAGTGCAGGGATCTATTTGATATACTGATAAACTTTTCCTTTGGAAACAGACCCAACAGTGAGACACCTAGATCAGGTGACATTTCTATTTTTCAGTTTGGTGAGGACTCCTCATACACATTGTTTATAACAGCTATGCTAATTTGCAATCCCACCAAGAGTTTATGAAGGTTCCTTTTTCTCTGATTCCTCACTTGCATGTGTTTTTTTTGTGTGTTTTTGATAATAAACATCTTAACTAGGGTTAGATAATGACATCCCAGTGCAGTTTTGATTTGCATTTTGAATGATTAGTGATAGTGAAAATTTTTTCATAGACCTGTTGATAATTTGTATATATTCTTTTGAGAAATATCTATTCATATCATTTACCCGTTATCAATTTGATTACTTGTTTGTATGCTCTGAGTTCTTTATATATCCTGGATATTAATCCATTGTCAGATGAATAGTTTGCAAATATTTTTCCCCTTCTTTAGGTTGCTTCTTCACTTTGTTGAAAATTTTTAGTTTGATAGAATTCCATTTATCTATTTTTACCATGCTTTTGAGGTCAAAATCAATATTTTTTTCTCAAGCCAATGTCCTAAAGTATTCCTCCTATGTTTTTTTCTAGTAGTTTCATAGTTTTCAGCATAAATTTTAATATTTAATACATTTGGAATGTATTAAAGAGAAATAGAGGTCTAGTTTCATTCTTCTACCCATAGATATTCAATTTTCTCAGCACCGTTTATTGAAGGGATTGTTCTTTTCCTAATGAGTGTTCTTGGCACCTTTGTTGAACATTGGCTACAAATGCTTTGATTTATCAAAGGCGACATTTTTGAACACAGAAGAGAGACTCTATGAGTGAGAGAAAGTCTGCTACTCTCTGCTGGGTGCAGATTCTAGCAGAACAAGTGTTATCATTACAGCAGGGGAGTTTTCCAAGCAAAGAATAATATAAAAAGAATGAATTTAAAAATTCTAGAGATCTGTCTGGTAAATTATATCTTATTGGAATAGGGGAGTGTCACAGAAATAGTCAGGTGTTGTGGACTCAATTCATATGTTGAAATCCCAACCCTTATATGATGATATTAGGAGGTGGAGATTTGGGGACACGATTAAGTGATGAGGTCATGAAAGTCGTAAGCCCTTGCTAAGAATATTTCTTTTATTTTATATATTTATTTCTTTATTCATGATTTATTTATTTATTTTGAGACAAAGCCTCATTCTTTCTTCTAGTCTAGAGTGTAGTGGCCTCTTCTTAGCTCACTACAGACTCCAACTCCTGGGCTCAAGTGATCCTCTCATCTCAGCCTCCCAAAGTGCTAGGATTTCAGGAAGGAGCCATCTCACCTGACCTAAATTGTGCTCTTACAAGAAGAAATACAAGACACAAATGCTCCTTTCTCTTCTCTCTCTTTCTCCTTACTTTTCTCTCTTTCTCCTTCATATAAAGAGATGACAAACTGGAAAGAAAGTTCTTACCAGAAATGGAATCTCCTGCACTGTGACCTTGGATACCCCAACATCTATATCCATAGGATATAATATTAATTGTTCAAGCCATACAATCTGTAGGATTTTTTTTAGTAGTATGGCCTAAATAAGATATCGGGTATTATTATTTTAAGAAATATACCAGATGGTTTTCAAAGTCTAATGCTTTGGAAATTTTTCTTTAAAAAGAATTTAAAAACCTTAGCTATCTATGCCACCCTCCTATTTATTCCATTCCTTTTCCCTCTAATCTTTCCTTTTCCTGCATTTCTGTGTCTATGTGATATGAATCTGAGAGAAGGATCTTATCATCCACCAGGCAACTAGGATTATGAAACTTTTCATTAACAAAAACAAAGGTGACGCAGGGCTCAAGGTTTTATTATGTAGCAGAAGACTAAATTAGTTAGCAAAAGATACAGATGAAATTTGTACATGTGACTACTGTAATGAAATCAACTACTGCTAAACTAAGAATTTATGGATATAAGAGAAAGTAAAAAAATGTAGACTAAATTTCTAGTAATTTTTAGTAATTCTAAATTTCAATTAGAATCATTCTTATACTTTGGCAATAAAATAAATCCTAGTCAGATTCTGGAGTATTGAATTTTGTTCACTCATTTAATGATTGATATGTACAATTATCTTCTTAACATCAAAACAGGTATGGAATTGCCAAATGGCCAATTTGATCAAAAGAGTAACTGTTAATATTAGTAATCACAATCTTATATAAACTTAATTATAATAAAAATAATTATGTTTGGGGAGTTTATTAGATGTACAACATTTATCTGGGCACTTCCCTGCAGAGCTCATCCAATTCTCACAATAATCCTAAGTAGTACTGTTATTTTTCCTATTTTATAGATTATGAAGCTAAGTACTTGAGTGGTTTAAGAAGTAGCACAGGTACTCAAAATCAGTAAATGTTTTTAATAATCAAGAAAACTTAAAATCTTTGACATAATATTTATTTTGCATAACCAAATACTATGTCTTATTATTATTTAAGGATGGTTTTAAAATTAATATTCTTAACAAAGAAAAAATATTACAATGTTTTTCTTCAGAATGCATGAGTATACTGAATTGATTAATATTATTTGAAATAAAGGCAACAACATTTATATATTTTACAAACTAAAAATAGGTCCTGTAATTAGACAAGTAGAGCTGAAAATTATGATTTCTAGAGTAGATGCTGTGCATTAGAAGTTTCTTTCATTACCATTCACCAGTGTCGGAGACACACACAATGAGGAACAGTAATCAATGCCTCAGCCTCTTGTATTGAAATGAGTTAATTAGTAGCAGCCTACATCAAATGATTTTTTTTCTTACTCCCTGTGTGATCCTGTTAATTAGGAAAATTCCCTTGCTCATTGGAAATTTGATGTAAATTCCCTTGCTTTCTATTGAATATGTTGACCCAGAAAAGAAATAGGTTCATTTTTTGAAAAACAAGCACACTTTGGACTTGACTCTTCATAACAATACTCCAACAAGTGGTCTGGAGCAAGCCAACTTATTTCTCTAAGTTTTTAGTCATCAACACAAGAAAATTCAATTAAATGAGACATGACCTTACTTTACATTTTTTTTCTTTTGGTAAAATCTGCAAAGCTTACATTTTTTTATGTATCATGGAATTTTTATGTCCATTCAGGCCACCAAGCCTTGAAATTTATACAATGCAAAAAGGATATGAACAGTTAGAGAAATATATTGTATCAGAAAGTTAACTGGGATAGTTTATCTTCTAAACTCTACTGATTTGTCTTGTCCTGTTGAAATATACTACATATACATACAACATAATATTCTGACATATTTAATATGTGGATAGAGACATAAATATATAGTAGTCATTTGAAATACTATATTTTTTGCACAATAAAATAAATTCAAAGTACGGATTTATAGAATCTTACAATTGAAATCCCTACAAGTCTTCTACTAATTTCATTTGAGAGTAGAATTCATTGATATTTCCTATTTTACTCAATAAGTTACAGCTCATATGACCCTTATTTGAAACAAATTCCTAGTGTTGTCAATTAACAAGTCATTCATTCAATAACTATTTATGGAAACCAGATGCCAGACTCAATGCATGAGATGAATTTTGAACAAGATTGGCACAAGTTACATCCTTGTGGAATTTAGAATGAAGCAGGTGACATGTAGTACAACAACCAAATTAGTGATCAAATGTAATTTAAGAAGTACAGTAGAAAATAAAGTGCAGTGTGCTATAAAAACTTGAATTAAGGGTACATAACCTGGCATTGGAAATTTAGGGAAAAAAATGTTGGCATAAATAATGCTTGACCTGAAAATGAATAGTGAGTGAAAAGTCAGCTTGAGGAAGGGGAAAGGTCCAAGTGTTTCATGCCAACAGAACTGTATGTACAACTTCCCTCCGTAGTTCTGGAGTCCACACCTTCCTCCTCACAAGGCTTGTTCCTGGTGAGGATTATCTGTCATGGCTCCCCTCTGCAGCAGGTTTCTCCCTAGGACTGAGCCAGTCAGACACATTCTTTGAAATGTAGGTGGAGACAGCTTTGTCTCCACAGCCTGAGAACGCTACAGCACTGCAGAATCAGCAGCACATTTGTGCATGGGAAAGGAACAGGGCAAGTGCAAGAAAAGGAAAAAAATCTGAATATAATTGGCTCTTAGTGCACTCATGGGAGTCTAACAAAAATGAGGTCAGTGAAAGTGAGGGCACAAGGGATGGGGTGCATTTTAAAGCACACATTGGGTTAACCTGTGTCCTACAACTGTGAGAAGCTAATACAAAGTTTTATTCATGAAGACAAAGTAAGTTTGTTCATGTTTTTTTCTTAATATGAGAGAAAGCAGAAACCACATTAAAATCATCATGAGTTCCAGATATTTTACCTGAATTTCAAGGTTCAAAGTTGGTTTTTAGAAAATAGTGAATTCCCATGCCTTTGGGCTGCTAAACAGAATACCACAGATTAGGCGATTTATGAAGAGAACTCGATTGGCTCACAGTTCTGAGGGAGCGAAGCCCGGTATCAAGGTGCTGGCCTGTGGGGAGGACCCTCTGGCCCCCTCAGAACACAGCAGAAGGAACAGAGAGGAGGTGAGAAAAAAACAAGAGGGAATGAACCCACTGCCAGAATAGCTCATTAATTCTCTCATGAGTGTGGAGCCCTGGTGACCTGCACTCTTTCAAAGGTCCCACTTTGAACAGTTACAATGACAATTAAATTTCAACATTATACAGGGTATCCTAAAAGTCTCCACACAAAAGAAAAATAGTTCAATGTAGCTATATGCATTTTTATTTTCAAAATATTAATTATTTACAAAATGTCATCCACATGTTGGCCACCTCTTTCTACACCACGCAGTGTTTTTTCCCACTCGCAGTGAACACATTCTGATATATCTGTTGTTATGTATGTTTGTTAATTTTCCCTAGGTATGGAGCCTTTTAGATTATCGTGTAGAGAAGACAAAAATATTCTGTCTATAGCTTTCTACCCTAGCGTCCCAAAATTCATGTTCTTTTCACATACAAAATACATTCATTTCATCTAAATGGTTCCCAACATCTTAACTTACATCAACTTAAAATTCCAAGTTCAAGGTCTCATCTAAATCGGGTATGGGAGAATTTTAGGGAACTATTCATTGCGAGATGCGTTTTCCTCTAGCCGTGACTCCATGAAATCAAACACATTATCTACTTCCCAAATCAGTGGTGAGACAGTCATCGAGTAGGCACAACAACCCAAAAAGGGAAAAATAGGCAAAAGAAAGGGATAACTGGTCTCCAGTGAGTCTAAAACTCAACAGGGAAAACAGCATTAGCTCTTAAATCTTGGGAGTGATCTTCTTTGAGTCTATGTTCTGCCTCCTCGATACTCGGGGGCAGGTGCTCAGGCCTGAGACCCTGGGAAGCCCCACGGCTTTGCTGGCTCAGTTACTGCAGCACCCCTCACAGGATGGCCTCACGCCCGCAGCTCTCCCAGGGTGGGAACTGCACACTGGTGGCTCTGTAGTTCTGGGGTCTTGGGGAAAACCCCACACATTCTGCCACACAAGGCTTGGTCCGGTGAGGATTATCTGTGGTGGTTCGCCCTCTGCAGCAGGTTTCTGCCTAGGACCGAGCCAGCCAGACGCGTTCTTTGAAATGTAGGTGGAGAGAGCTTTGCCTCCACAGCCTGAGAACTCTACAAACCACTGCATAATTAGCAGCACATTTGTGCAGCCAGGACTTACCACTTGTGCCTTCTGGAAATGAACCTGGGTCCACTTGCGTCATGGGGGAGCAGCCCAAGGGGCGCTGCTCCTCAATGTGGAGAGCAGTAAGTGAGGCGGGGCAGGGCAGGGAACGCTGATTCCCACTAAGGCCCTGACTTCTCTATTGGCCCCCTCAGGGATCTCTGAAATGACATAGGTGTCACTTTCCCGTTGTCTTGATGGATACCAGCTGACTTCCGTTTGTATAAATTTCTTTATTAATTGGTTTCTTGGCCATATTTTTGCACACTTTTTCTGTTTTTTATATGGTCAGGCTGCAAATTTTCCAAATCTTTACATTTTGTTACTCAAAAAAAAAAAATTCTGTCTTTAAATCATTTCTCATCTCTTATATTTTACTATAGGTAGTTAAAAATAGTCATTCAATTCCCTCAATGCTTTGCTGCTTACAGATTTCTTTTGCCAAATATCCTCAGTTATTGCTCTTTAATTCAGCCTTCCATAAATCTCTCAGATATCAACACCATTCAGCAAAGTTCTTTGTCACTTTGTAACAAGGGTGACCTTTACGACAATACCCAATATCTTGTTCCTCCCCTCCATCTGAGCTCTCATCAGAAATTTTTTTTTCTTTTTTTTTTTTTGCAGTTTTTGGCCAGGGCTGGGTTTGAACCCGCCACCTCCGGCATATGGGGCTGGCGTCCTACTCCTTTGAGCCACAGGTGCCACCCTAGAATTGTTTTTACGGTTCATATTTGTATAAACATTCTGACCCCAACCAGTGAAGTAACCTCAGTATTGTTTCAGAGTTCCCTGCAGCCCTTGTCTTCTGAGGTCTTAACCAGAATCAGCCCTAATGCCGCATGGCAACATAAGCTTTTTTACTAATCTGCTCCTCCAAACTTTTCTAGCCTCTGTCCATTACCCAGTTCCAAAGCTGCTTCCACATTTTCAGGTATTTGTTATAGCATCACCCTGCTCCCTGACATCGGTATCTGTTGCAGTCCATTTTGTGTTGTTGTAACAGAGTACTTCATGCAGATGGGGTCATTTATAATGAGCAGAAATATACTGGCTCTTACATCTGGAATCTGGGAAGTCCAGTTCCACATTGCCAACCACTGTGAATCGCTTTTTCGCTGCCTTCTGGCAGAAGTCACCCTGCTGGTAGAAAGGCAAAAAGAGAGCAAGAATCAGACTGAGAGGAGGCAACCTACTCCCACCATAATGAACAAGTTCCCCCCAAATGGCATTCAGACAGTCCCTCAGGCCCTAACACCTTTTGAAAGCCCCACTTCTTAATATTGTTAGTATGGCAATTAAATTTCAACTTTAGAATTAGAGGATATATTCCACCCATATCACCCCAGTTTTATAATTTCTACTACATAGAATATACTATTGCATAAAAAAATACTATACACTTAGAGTCATAGAGACATTGAATAAAACCACAGTGTTCACACCAGTTTGACAACCTAAAGGGTAATATCTTTAATACACAGCTTCCACATGAAAAATAAATACAATAATGTCCACCTCACAGAATCTTATAAAAATAGATGCAATAGTATATATGTGTATATATAGGCAGGATAATGTTAGAAAGATAGATAGAGAAAGTGACAAATAGGTAGAATAATATTTTAGTATTATCAATAGAATAAGTAATGTCTTTCCACAATCTTCTGACCCTACCACCTTTAACTAAACTTTTTTCTATTATTAAAATAGTATCTAATGTTTCCACAAAGTTGATTTAAAATTATATCTTGATTTGTTACCTCCTAATATTTTTAAAAGAAAAAAATTTAATATAAGTTGCATGCACAATATCAAAAAGTGTATTTCCAGAGAGCCCTTGTATATTTGCTAAACACTTCATCCTGGTGCTCAGACAGTGCTTGATAAACAATGGCATACTGTGTCTTCACAGAAGGCAGTCCTCCCTATTCAGATGTGCTATTTAATAATCAGCCCCCCAAAGAATTGCATATGAAGTAATTCTAACTTATAAGTGCATATCTATATTATCATATAAATATATAGCATATCAATATAAATATGCAAATATGTGATTCACTACAGAAGTTTTGAGACAGACTGTGTTAAGTTCCATTATTTCACTTCCAAGAAACCCAGCTGAGAGTGTCCTTTCTGGTTCACCTGTAAAAGTTTCAACTTGCTTCACTTACTGGTTTTGCAGGGAGAGTTTCTTTGGTTTCCATCTGCGAAAACTTTGTTTTTGATTTTTGTGTATCTCAAAGCTTGTATTATATAGCCCATATAATAGTAGCTTCATATATTAGAGTAAATAAATATTCTGAACCAAAAAAGGAGCATGGCCACTCTATTTTCCAAGACCAATAAGAAAATTATTATCCTATATGTATTATAGTGTAGATGTTTAAAATTGAAAGTATACCAGTGGCTTCAAACTGAACAGATACACAACAATTAGAGACTTATAAATTGAAATTACGGTTAGGTATGAATATTTATGTTAACATTAAAGGACATATTAATAAATAAAATGTGAAGACACATAATTGTGTATGTAAAAATTTCAGTTAATTTGCCTCTGATTTGAAAAATAAAATGAAAAGAAAAACTAAGTCTAGAAAACATTGAATGTAAGCCAGTAAAGTTAAGAACAAAATTCTAGAATGGCATTTATGCAGCACCAGACTCCCAAAGTAATTAGCTTATTAAAAGGGCACATTTGAAGGAGGCCTCTGAGAAAAAATTAACATCTTCTAAAAGAAAAAGAAAGCATCTCTTTAGAGAAAACGGCATGACTAACAAAGTGAAGGCTTACTATTTACTATTGTTAGATAAAAGGGAAATATAATTGTCCAGGTATGAGGAAAGCTAATGTTTGACATCATTTTGATATAAATTTGACACATTTGCTTTATGATACTTGTCACATCTCCTTTCAGTGGCACAGACTGGATGACAAAGAATTATAAAATTCTGTGTCTCAAGACTCGATCCTGCAGTGAGGAACATCTACCTTGTAATAATGCAGTATAGATTTGGATCCCCTGGTCACAGATCATAAGTGTGAATATTGATATTCATTTCAATCGAGCCCCTTAGGTCATACATAACACAAACAAAAGTATGTTCATGAAGAAAAGGAATCTCTTGACTCCAGTGATTTGCAAGTCTGGTGTTGTCCCTGTGTGTAAGTTGCTAGATTATACCTTTAGTTCTCCCTATTTACCCATCTATCAGCTGTAATCTCCTCTATTAAACATCCCACTCTACAATTAGGCTTCCTGATTATTGTGGGAGAAATGGCTTCCACCAGTCAAAGGTTTACAATCTAGAAACTTGAAAAGCCCAGTGAGGTAGGCATTGGTTTTTTTTCTTTTTTGGTGTTTATCCAGAAAGGTCTGTTGCAGATGCCTCTAGCGATTACTGTTGCCATGGGGATGAAGTCCAATGAATGATTCAATGTGAAGTCACGTGCTCAGAGATCAGAAGAGAAAAGGAACTGTAATATTTATTTCTTCTGAGATTAAATGGAGAGGCATTTCTCAAAAATAATTAAAAACCATGTCCAAGAAGGACATAACAACCAACTGCATAACAATCATGTAAATATCGTGACTTAACTGACACAGTGTGGAGGGGGAAGAGAGATGGTGAAAAGAGTGTAATCCAAGGTACTACCTGGCCACTTTGCACAGTAAAGTTAAATTAAGTGGTAAAGGTTGATTAGGAAATCAAGGTTTAATCTGTAAATAATGGAAAAATAGAAGAGAACATAAGAGTGTACGTAAGAGGAATGAAATTTACATGTTAGTTATTCAGGCTAACATATCTGAATGTAAAGATCTCATTGGAGGGTTTTTATAGCAAATTGATCTGAGAATAAGATCAGATTGATATGCTCTAAAACAGAAAACTTTGAAGATCTGCACACTGAGAAAAAAAAATAGAATAACTTAAATACAAGGAAAGGTCAGAAGATCCATCTTATATGTAACTGGATTTCCAGAAAGAGAGAAAGGGCACATCAAAAAAAGCAACACTGGTAGAGATGACACAGTAGCTGTTCGATGCTGATGAAGGACAGCACACCTCTTGTTTTAGAAATTCATCAACCACAAAGTAGGATAAATCCAAAAAAAACTTATGCAGTCTATCATTAGGAATCTGTTGAACACACACACAAAGAAAATATATATATACACATATGTATTTATTCTCATTAATAAGTCAAAATTATAACCATACTGTATGTAATTCATAATATATGTAAGGAAACATATGAAGAGAGAAAAACATACAGGGAAGGTAGAGCATTTAGAAGTCCCCCTCCCAGCCAAAAAGCTTATTTGTGATTTTTCAGGCCTGCCTGTGGGCAATTATTAATATTAATACAAAGACTTTATAGGGGAGGCTTCCTGGGATTATTAGGCACATGAACAATCCATTTGTTCAAGAACCATATTTGTGAAAGAATATTTTTTTGCTGTGGAATATCTTGGTGCCTACATCAAATGTCAATTGACCATAACTGTAAAAAATTAGTTTCAGAAATTCAGTTCAATTGATCTATATTCCTACGGTTAAGCCAGTACCACTCTGTTTTGATTAGTTTAGCTTTGTATTATGTCTTGAAATTGAGAACCTTCCAACTTTGTTCTTTTTTTTAAAAGATCATGTTGCTATTCTAGGCCCTGTGTATTTCCATATGGATTTTTGCCATCAGTTTTAAGTATTTTGCAAAAAAAAAAAAATTCAGCTAGGATCTAATAAGAATATTGTTGAATCTGTTGATCAAGTTAGGAGTTTAGCTTAACGATCTTAAGTCTGATTCATAAAAATTGGATGTCTCTCCATATGCGCATATTTTCTTTGTTTTTACCAAATTTTTAAGATTCTAGTGGATAATTTTTGCACATTTGTAACAGTTATTCTCAAGTATTTTATTCTATTTGACACTAGTATAAATGTAACTGTTTTCTTCTGCTATTATTTTTTCCTTATTGTGTGTATACCTAGTGTGTAGAAAAAATAATTGATTTTCATAGGTTTATCTCATTTTTTTGCAACCCACTCAAATAATTTCTTAATTCTAATTTCTGGATTTTTTGTGATTTTTCATATATAACATAATGTCATTAGCATATAGAAATAATTTTATTTCTTCCTTCCCAGTGTGGATGTCATTTATTTCTTCTTTTCTTCTTGCCTTGGATAGGACCTTTGCATAACATTGACTAGAAGCCGAGAAAGCACGTCTTAGTGTCTTTCTTATCCCTGGTATTAGCAGAAAAACATGAAGGATGTTGATAGCTATGGATTTCTAGTTGATGCCCTTGATCAAGTTGAGGAAGTTCCTCTCCATTTTTAAGTGTTTTTATCATATAAATATCCCAGGTTTTGAAAATTAGTGCATGGTATTGATTGATTTTCAGATGTCAAATCAAATTTGCATTAATAAAACAAATTACACTTAGTCATGGTGCATAATCCCATACATGGGTCATTAGTTCATTAGTATTTTCTGAGAGTTCTTAAAATAAATGATATAAATACATGGCTTTCTTTTCTGGTGATTTCTTTGTCTACTTTCCTATCAGGATAACTTCAAAGAGTTAGCTGAGAGCTAATCTTTAAGAGTTAATATCAGATCGCTATTAATTTTTCTTTAAATGTTTCACCAGCATTTTCTGAGCCAGTGCTCTTTATGAGATGGTTTAAAATAACTAATACAATATTTAAATTGCTATTGCCTTATCCAAAATTTTGAATTTCTTCTTGGATTAGTTTTGGTAGTTATTGTTTTCCTAGAAATTTCCTTTTTTTAACCACAATTATCTGATTTGTTGGTTTTTTATCATTCATATTATCTCCTTATAATTCTATTTCTTTTTGAGGTCATAATGATGTCCTCATTTTCTTTTTTGTTGATTTAGTAATTTGAGTCCTCCATCATTCTTTGTAGGCCAGTCTATTTACAAATCAATCATAAGCACTTATGTTAAAGAACCAATGTTTTATTTTTGTTTTTGTTTTTCTATGTTTCTCTATCCTAATCTTTATTATTTTTATTATTGTTATTTTACTTTCTTTTGCTACTTTGAGTTTGGCTTCTCATCATTCTCTAGTTTCCTGAGGTAAAAAATGAGGTTATTATTAGAGATTGTGTTTTCTTTTTAAGGATCTTCATTTGCATTATGAACCACTTCTAACCACTGCTTAACAGCATCTCAGATATTTTATTTATTATTTTTATTCACATTGATCTCAATTATTTTCTCATTTCCCTTATTAAGCCCATTGGCCATTTGGCTCTGAGATATATAATTTACATTTTAAATCTCCTAATTTTTTTCTGTTATTACTTTCTGATTAATTTAATCATTTTTATGTAGCACCCTTTCCATGATTTTAATCACCTTAGTTTAATTCAGGTTTCTTTTTTATTTTTTACCTTATGGTCTATAAATATTCCAAATGTTCTTGAGAAAATATGTATGAGGTTTAACAAATAAGTTCTTGAACTTTCGGCTCGGCACCTGTGGCTCAATCGGCTAAGGCGCCAGCCAGGTACACCTAAGGTAGTGGGTTCAGAATCCCCAGCCCGGGCCCGCCAAACAACAATGATGGCTGCAACCAAAAAATGGCCCGGTGTTGTGGCGGGCACCTGTGGTCCCAGCTACTTGGGAGGAGGAGACAGGAGACTCGCTTGAGCCCAGGAGTTGGAGGTTGCTCTGAGCTGTGAGGCCATGGCACTCTACCCAGGGGGATAGCTTGAGGCTCCGTCTCAAAAAAAAAAAAAAAAAGTTCTTGAACTTTCCACTGTGTGCTTTCATTGGCAGCACTGTACAAAGAACCTAGTAAAGTTACATAATCTTGGTATATGAGAGTCTCATGGACATGTTCATGTTGACTTGTGGTAGAGTCTTGGTAATTGCTATTCATTATTGTTGTATGTTTTCTGTGCCATCATGGGGATATTGACTGACCTTGAATTAGAACAGCAAAGAAAAAATAAAATTCTTGTTAAACTAGGCAAGAATGGAAGTGAAATCAGAGACGTGTTAGTGCAAGTGTACAGAGAAAATGTCATGAAGAAAATGACAGTATACAAGCGAATTGCATGTTTTTCTAGGGAGATAGAAAGCATCACTGATAAAGAGAGGTCAGCATGGCCAGTAAGGAGCAGAACTGATAAAAACATTGCAAAAAAATCATGGAACTTTGCATCAAAACTGTCAGCTGACTTTGAGAAACATACTAGACCAACTAAACCTCAATAGAAAAACAGAAATGTCTTAACTGAAAATCTTGGCATGAGAAAGGCTCACATGGTACTATAGGAAGTTTTTAACCAGTAGCCAAATAATTGTACCCTCCCTACTCACATGATCTGGCCCCCAATGACTTTTTTCTTTACTTCAAGATAAAGGAAATTAAAAGGAAGACATTTTGATGACATTCAGGACACCCAGGGTAATAGGTAGACAGCTCTGATGGCCATTCCAGAAAAAAGTATCCCAAAACTGCTTTGAAGGGTAGACTAGGTGCTTGTGTCAGTGCATAGCTTCTCAAGGGACGTGACCTTGCAAGTGACCATAGTAATATTTACCAATGAGCTACACAGCACATGTTCTAGAATGAGTTCACAGGCTGTATTGTCAGAACTTGTATGCTCTGTGTTGCATGTATTCTATAGATTTCAGTTAGGTCTATTTAGCAGTATTTTTCAAACTTTCATTTCATTGTTGATCTTCTGGCCAGTTGTTCTATCCTTTGCTAAAAGCAGGGATATGAAAGTTTGCAACTAAATATAGTTTGTATATTTTTTCCATGAATTCTGTTATTTTTTCATGTGTATTGATGATTTGTTGGTACTTGCATACATGTTTATAATTGTTATAGTTTCTGATTGATTGTTGCTTTATTATTAAATTCACTTTTTATTCTTGTCTTATATTTATTTTGTCTCATATTTATGTAGCTTAGTCTCTGTTAATTATTTTTGTACGGAATATCTTTTCTCTAACATTTTATTTTTGAGCTCGTTTTTTTCTAATCTGAAATGTATAGTTGAATCCCATGACTTTTGCTTCCTTATTTTCAAATCTATTTGAACATTCTACTGTTTAATCAGTTGTGTGTTTTTATGTTTTTATTGATGAACTAGAATTTATGTCAGACATCCTGATATTTGTTTGTGTTCACTTCTTAAAGTTGATCATCTCCAGCAATCTATATTCAGATCAACTGACACACTCTTCTGCCATCTATATTCTCCTACTGAGCCTCTTTTAGCGATTTTCCCCTTTCAATTTTAATTTTTTTACTTGAGTTTTTAATAATTTTTACATCTTAATATATTTTATATTCAAATGACTTGTTTTCTCTCACTTCTTTCAATAAATTTATATTGAAAACATTTGTTCAGTAAGTTCAACATCTGAGCCTTTTGAGTAGCAATGACTATTAATTGATATTTTGCCTCCTTTTGGGTCCTATCTTTCTGTTTATTTGCATGCCTCTAATTTTTGTTGAATCATGTAAATATTAGAAGATACGGTGTGGCAGTTCTGGAAGTCAGATTCTGCACACTCATTTGGCTGGTATTGGTTTTACTGCATGATCATTGATTACTGGGCTAATTTGGGGATGTTTGGATTCCCTTTCATGTGGATTCCATTCAATTTCCATTGCAATCTACCTTAGTGATCAGCTGATGGTTGGATATAGATTTTCTTAAATTTCTTGAAGAATAAATCTTCCATATTTTTCTCAGGAATTTTGAATGAATGTTGGGAAGCATCTTCGACACTTGAGCATTTTACAATTCAGTGTTACTCATCCCATCCTAACTATAACAGGCCGTCAAGGTCAGCCAGACTTGAGAGACAGCTTTGCCAGGTGTTTCTTGACCATCTATACAGTTCTTCACAAGCGTACAAACTTCTAGAACTCCAGCAATACATCATATCACTGCACACTACACAAAGTGAATTCATAATCCTAGACTTTAAAGTGAGAAATAAAACCATATGGTTTCTGGAGGGAAACTTAGTATGTAGTAGAATATTTTCATGATCCAAAGGTAAGCAAAACTATTAAATGACTTTAAAAATGAGATTGAAAAATGTACTGTATTAAAATTACAAACATCTGTTAAAGCATTGATATATGAAGAAAATGGAAACATAAATCAGAGGGAAAAGACATTTTCATTTAAATACATGAAAATAGATTCTTGTCCATAACATATACAAATTACAACATATAAATCAATACAAAATTAAACAAATATTTGATAAGTATACAGCAAAGGATATTCAAATGAGCAATACACACATGAAATAATACTTAACATTGATCATAAGGGAAATGAAAATAAAAGAACATATGATATTATTATAAAAGCACAGGGTTATATCGAGATAAATAAAAAGACAATATCCAAGTCTGGTAAAGATGTGAAGCGAATAGTGTGAGTATAAATTGATACATCCATTCAGATAATCATTTGGCTGTCTCATGAAAAGTGTTCATAAAATATTATATGACCCATTTATTCCATATCTAACAGTATACCAAAAACTTGAGTGCTAACATCTTTCAAAATACTTCTGTCATAATACCCCCAAACTGGACATGTCTCAAACACCCCTCAGAAGTAAAATTGTTATTTTACTATTAGACACATTTATATAACCAAGTGTTATTCAAAAATAAAAAGAAATGACCATTAATAGGTGTGACAACATAGTTGAAACTACAAAACATAAACTTAGGAAAAAGAGTAAATTTTTTTTATTACAGAAGTGGGGAAGAAATTAGAAATACATTTATAAGGTACATGTAGTTAATAAAATAAATACTAGAATAAGAAATTAGAAATATATTTATAAGGTACATGTAGTTAAGAAATACCAGAAGATTTAAAAACTGCAATGCTTAAAATTAAAACCTAAATATAGAAGAAACTTTGATAATGTTTTTTACTTTTTTAATTTAGATCATTTTATAGTATTGTGACTTTTTTCACATGTGTGTATTATACGTATAATGATAAAATAATAAAACATTTGTATATATGCAATTTGTAAATATTTATGTTTACAGAGAAAGTAATATGACCACATCCATAGTAAACTGTTTCATGGTAAAAACTTTTTTTTTTTTTTTTGCAGTTTTTGGCCAGGGCCAGGTTTGAACCTGCCAACTCCCAGTATATGGGGCCAGTGCCCTACTCCTTTGAGCCACAGGTGCCACCCCATGATAAAAACTTTTAACTGATGGGATCTTATGAAGTCAACAGTGTTATTTTATATAATTTCATGGTATTACTTCAAATTGAAAATTGCGTTTATATTATTAAAAATACATTTATAATGGAATCTTGTGATATATAACATTATAATTAGCAATTCCATAGAATATACACTAAATTAATTAAATCAATTATATTAAAGAAAATGACCATGAAAATATAAATTATAAAAACTTACTCATACTTAATTGATTCAATGGTTATTTTTGAAAGTTATGTTCTTTTGCAAAAGAGGCATAAATGTGTTAGTATTTCTATATGTAATTGTATTTTGCATTTAGTTTTCAAGTACTCAAAACTTAATTATTATTATTTACATTTCATACACAAACATTTGAGAATATGAAACACTAACAATTTTTAAAGGTGCATGAACATAATGTTGGTTGCAAAAAGGTTTAAAGTATATGTCTGTCTATGATCTTGATAATAAACCAACTGTCCCTGTTTATGATTTTTATCTACTCATTTGTTGGAAAGAGATTTTTCCAGTGTCTATAAGGTCTCACATTCAAAACTGGAATTAAACAGTGTTCATATCTTTAAAACAGTAATGCTTCATTATTTAAAGTTATTTTCACTGATTGATTATATTGATATGGATGTGTCTCAGTTACTAAATTCAATATTGTCCAACAATATTTCATGTAATCTGTTTACAGAATGAAGCCTAAAATCCTCACCTTGATATTTGATGCCCTTCAAAATTAAGCCTTTCTTACTATACCAATTTTTTTTATTAAATCATAGCAGTATACATTAATACTGTCATGGAGTATAGTGTACTGTTTCTGTATACAATTTGAAATACTTTCATCCAACTGGTTAACATAGCCTTCATCTCTTTTCCTTAGTTATTATATTCAAACATTTATATTCTACTTTTAGAGAGATTTACATATACCCTTATAGGATGAACCATAGGTGTGATC
>CAUYQV010013318.1:0-16155 GCA_963574575.1 Galagoides demidoff | reverse complement strand
GTTACAGCTATAGCTCTTACAAAGGACCAAGCCTCTTTGCAGGGCAAGATCAGCAAAGGGCAAAGCCTCTTTGTAGAACAGGATCAGCAGTAGAAGTCCCACAGCTCTGGCTCTTTCATCCTGGATGGTCTTCTGGTCTTGTTCTTCTGCTCTATCTTCCTCGAAGGTCTGCGACGATCTGCCCCCGGCACTCTGCTCAGGGGCCTTATATATGTGTAAAGCTTAGCTGTGATTGGTCTATAAAATGGACCAATCAGGAGCAGGATTGAAAATGGACCAATCAGGGATAGGCACCAGTGTTTTCCCTTGATTGGCAGGTCCTCCAGCGCCGCTCTACTGGAACCTCTGGGGGAAGAAAGCTCCCCTGCTTGCTCCAGCCTACCGGTTTTTTTGCCGGCTGCTGTCACCAAGACAAGGTGGCAGGTTCCCTCCCCAGGCCCTACTCGGCTGAGCTGGCTGGGGTGCCACTTTTCCGGTATCACCTTGACAGCAGCCAAAGTCCACTGCAAGTGGTCTCTCAGATTGCAGGCCCTGGTGGCCTTTCCTCTCGGCCTACAGTTGTTTTGCTGATTTATTTCTTCGGCTGCCTAAGTTTTCTGGGGATTTAAAGAGGAATAGGTGATTTCCTATTCTCCCCAGCGCCCCCTGTACCCCATTACCTTCTTATATCTAGATAACGGGAGCATTGAAAGTTTTCTTCCCATGTTGATACCACTATAGCTTCATTTACAACCAGCTTCAAAATGGGACTTCTCTTGATATAAATGGTAAAATTAATATTCACTAGGTATATCTTATGAATTTATTTGTGAGGGTAAATATAAGTGGAAGAAGTCAATTTCCCTCTCCAAGTGGTCTATACTGGTAAAGTAATATTTATAATATATATACCAATCTATTCTAAAAATATCATTGTCTTCTGATTTAAGATCATTTTAGCAGATATTTCTTCTTTCTGTGTGTGTGATAAGAAATCTAGTGAGGGTAGCATATAAATAAAAATCATAAAAGTTCCTTTTTCAAATGAAGACACACAAATCCTCCCTGAACCATTGTCAATGAAATTCTTGTCTTAATTTGATAAAGTGGGCAAGAGATGTGTCCAAATAGTCTCTGGATTCTTTCAATCATTGTCATTCAAATCCATGAACAATCTAACAACACAGAAAGGAACAGACCAGTATTTTGCTCTATCTCCTAGAATGACCATCCCCAAAAGATGCCTTTTGGTTTATCCTTAGCTCACTTCTGGACTCTGTAAGCCAATGGTTATGACAAAGCAGCTGCAAGTCCTTTTTTTTTAAGTCATTTATACATAGATCATAAATACATTTATGCCATTATAAGATTCAATGTGTTGATTATTTGTACAAATTGGAATGCTTGCATCCTACTAAGCAACATAGCCTTCACCACTTTAACCCAATTACAGGATTAAGACATTTATGATACAGGGAGGGTTGGTAGGGTGATCACACCTATGAAACATATTACAAGTACAAGTTGGATTTATCAGTTGTAGAACATAAATGTCTTTTATTCCTACATATACAAAGTGGGCTATTGAGCCAATTATCTGGAGAATTTAATTCAAATAAAAATATTTTTTGTCTTAATGATTATCTTAGATAAAGGGTAATTTTTGTCTGCATCACAAAACTAATTGCCTCATTACTCAATTTTCCTCTGCCTGTATAGACACAAACGTTATACATACATATAAACATCAGTATAACGGGTTTATACTAATGTCCGTTTCTAACTTTTCTTCCTTAATAATTCTGTGCAAAGGGGCCAAGTTATGGTTGTTGGGGGAACCATAACTTTGGGTGTCCTGACATTTTCATCACTTGGAAAGTCTGGTGAATGTGCTCTTACGGTCTCATGCTGCCGACGTGGATTTAACAAGAGGGCGGCGACCTCCCCCATTTTAAGCATCAATCTGCCCTTACAATTTTCAGAGCCTCAGACTTCCTTAGTTTCTAAGAGATTTGATAAAAGTGTTAAGAACACAACACCACGTGTCCTCTCTTTTGCTGGGGACTTAAAGTAGGAAGAACAAGGTACAAGAAATAATAAGACAATTTTACTATTTTAGAGAAAACATGGACTGAGGTGTCTTTATGTTTATGAAGGAAGATGTGTCCTAACTCCTATTCTTTTTGGTGATTTGTAAGCTCCTCAAAGTGTTTCTTTTGCAATGACAGTTTGGAAAGAGACCTCTACGTGAATCTGCTAATTGTATTATCTTTACATGAAAGCATTCACAATTGATTTTCATATTTTCAAGACTTGTTTGTTTTAAGACTTAAATGTTTAAACTAAATGTATCCTAAAATCCGAGTTTAAATCTTATTGATATAGATTGAAATATATTTTTTAAACCTACTAAAATGAAAATATTTCAAGCTCCAAAAGAGGATATTGTTTCCAGGGGGGATAATACTCAAAAAAATCATTTCTCCCCCCCCCCTTTTGTGATGAGTATAAACACACACAGACAACGTACTTGCCTGTGTTAATTCATGTGGAAACACTGGGTCAATTCCGTGGCAAAAATTCCTTTCATAGAAATATATTCAAGTTGTGGCTACTAAGGAAAGAAGTTGACTTCATACATAGGAAGGGTGAGAGAAGGAAGGACTTCTGTGACCACCGAGATGAGGTAGATCCCGTTGCTTCCTTCTGTAAATAAAAGTTAAGTCTGGGACTAAAAGCCAACTTCTGGCAACACTGATGTGCCACCTCATAACAATGTGCTTTCTTCAAAATAAGTGAAAATGTATCTATTTCACATTCAGATTAAATTGATGACAGTGCTTTTCTCTGGTGGAGTTTATTATTCATTGCCCTAAATTCACCCCCTGCTGTCCTTTCCCAGGTGTTATATTGAATGCTACCTCTTGAAAAAAATGAGCCTCTAAGTCTGGAAAGATACATTTTGTCACAGAAGCTTTTTTTCCCCTTCCCTTATGTTTCCTTTAGGAAAAAAATCCATTTGCATCATCTCTGTTTCTTTTTCATATTGATGACAGTGTAGAAGAGAGACAGAAATTATTTTAAGCATGACATTCTGGTAGAGAGCTACCAAAACATAGCAGAAACTTTCATCCCAATCAAAGAAGTATCATATTATAAAAACTTCCAAGTGTGATAAACATTGCTCTTCCATTTCCAAAGCAAAATTCCTCAGTACCGTTTTTTTAGAATCAACAGATAGACTTAAAGAAAAAGTACCTACCCTTCCATGGAACGTTTTAGCAACTTCGGAGTTAAGCAATGAAAACAGTCTTGCATTTTCATTTGTTTATTTATTTATAACCACAAAGGATTTGGAGATCTAAGGATCAGAATGCTACCTGAAGTTTCTCAAATCCTGACTTACATGATGTGGTGGGGTTGGCGTGGAAACGAAGAAGCCTTAGTGGAAGACCAACTAAATAGCCTACATTTTCAGAAGCATCGTTTACATTGGTGACAATATCGACACATGAATTCCGTTAGGACATCAACAAAGTGACATATTTTTAATTCTGATGAAAATAACCCGAAGCATTCTGCGGCTACACTGACAAATTTTATTGGTTCCCCAAATGTATCAAACCCTTTCTAGATATGAGCCTTCACACATTTTGCCCCAGAAAAATGTCTTTTGCTCGACAGACATCTTCACTGGATAAAACACGAGTTGTTATCAAAACCTATCCCAAATTTTAACCCCTCCCTGAAGACTTCCTAGCTAGCTAGGTAAGGTTACATTTAGATGCTCCATTGGATGTGTGCTCAAAGAAAAAGAAACAAGTGAATACATACTGTAGATGTGCATTTAAAACCATATTTCTATAAAAATTTATGTGCACTGTGGCTCCAGGAGGACGGATAGCAGCGTCATCGGGTTTAGCGTCTGGCATGTTGTTAGTATCCAATATAGATGTTATATCAACTATGAAACAGCAGTCTAATTCATTTTCAACATAATTTTAAAGAAAAGCACTCTGAAAAATTTCTGCAGGGATCATTTGTCTATTGTACAAGTAGACTTTTATGTCGCTAATCTATCAAAATACAGAAGTGACCTGAAATTTTTGAAACTGAATGCTTTTGTAACTATGAGACACCCATGTATTCATTTCTACAATTATCTATTCAGCAAATAAACAGATTAAAAACTGTATCATTTAAACTTCATCTTATTACTAGAACCTAGTAATAAGAGTAATAATAACTGAATCTTGAAATGAGTATTATCACCTAAGTAACATTTCAATACACATTATTTTTTTATAAGGACAAATAGCGTAGTCATGTCTATAAACGTAAAGTTTACCATTTGCTGTTTATTCCTGGAGCAGGGGCAGCCTGAGACTAGAAAATGGTCTCAAACAAATGAGTTATTTGGGGAAAAATGATTGTGGTAGGCCAATATTGCTAAATTGAGCTGTGAACAATTGGGTTTACTTGCTACATTATAGACTCAATTTTAAGTAAATAAATACGGATTTCAAAAGCCATTCCCTACAGCATTTGAAATGACACATTTCTCAACACATGCCTAGGAAGCATAGTTAGTAGGTAGGGAAGCAACTGAAGAACTGATAGGTAAGTTCTCCCAGGAGTGTCTCAGGTCAATTGCTCTTGTATTTATCCTTTATAGGTATTCTTTTACTAGAATTAAATTAAAGGGCTCATTTGGTATCAACAATCAACGGTGCACCTTACAAGGGTATATGTGAAACTTAATAAATGTAGAATATAAATGTCTTAACACAATAACTAAGGAAATGACATGAAGGCTATGTTAACCAGTTTGGTGAAAATATTTCAAATTGTATATAAAACCAGCACATGGTACCCCATGAATGCATTAATGTGCACAGCTATGATTTAATAAAAAATAAAATAAAAATAATATACACAAAGTGAGTGGAAAAACCACTTCAAGACAACTAATATGTTCTTTTTGAGATATGAAATGGTGAAGTATAACCATTACAGAATGTAGTTAAGTCATAGGCCCTTCCTAAGTAAAGTTCAAATTTCAGATGCAATGAATTGAAAACAGTATATTTTATATTTAAGAGAAGTAAAGATCTTATTTCCTTAAAATTTTAACTTAATAAAAATTAAAGAATTTGCAAGAGACAAATACATGATATCAAGTGGAATGCCTACTGATTTTTCAATTAAATAAAATAACATATAGTAGAAAGAATTTAACCTTGAAAATGAGGAAATTAGATGCCCAGCTATCCCTATTAACTGGTCATGTAAGCCTAGAAAAATACACTTAATTTCTTAATGTTTCAGTTTTTTTTTTAATCTGTAAAATTTAGTAAACATTTTATTATTGGGAGCAGATAAACTGTAAAGCCATTTCTTATTTTTAAATTTTAGCATCACCTTGAAAACAGGCTTCTCAACTGGATGTATCTGTGTGGCATAAGTTTCTTCTATAAAGACATAAATTATTTATTTCACCATATCTAAATTATGAGAAAGTCCTTTAAAGTAGCATAAGAACTAAGGCCCTACAGAACTTATTTACAATTAACTATTTTAGTGCCAACTGAGGCTGTTAATTCTACTCATAGGAAAGAACCACAAGCATGGTATCACTTTAAAGCCATAAAGATTATTAATTGTGTCAGAGCAGAGATGTGTGGGAGAAAAGTTCAAATGTTGGAGCAGAGGAGATTGGGCATCCAGACTCGAGCTAAATTCCTTTTAAGCCATTTTATGAAGTAAAATATAATTGTAAGTATTTTACCCAGGGAGAGAGCTAATGAAGCCAAGGTCGCTGGTTCAATTCCCATGTGAGCCATTAGCTACATTTCATCCCATTGTCATAGGCTTGCTACCCTCTTAACCCTGACTCACCATCCTTCACATTCATACTAGTGGTTGCAGAGGAAATTTGGCCAGACTGTTTGTATGTGTAAGCAAAAATCTATCCCCTTTGCTAGCAAAATAATTCAAAGGTCAAGCCCCGGTGATATGACATCATTCAGGAGCAGGCAGACCAGATTATCATCATGGCTGCTATTGCCGTGATTATCCTCATCACTATTATATGAGCAGTATAGTGTCATGGTTAAAAGAGTCATCTCTGGAATCCGACTGTCTACGTTTGAATCCCAACTCTTATGATTTTTAGCTAACAAATTGGACAGGTCATTTGATTCTTTGAGCCTATTTTCCTCATTTTCAAAGTAGGTATTATAATAGTCTATGAGTTATTGTGAGAAATAAATGTGTTAATACACAAACATATAAAAATGCCTGACATATAAAATAACTATTGTTATTTCAATTTTTAACTGTCTTGGTCTCATAGACTATTTTGTACTTGCTGAAGAGCATATATATTAGTTTCCCAGGATGCCATAACAAAATATCACACACTGGGTGGCTTAAAACAACAGAAATGTATTCTCTTGCAGGTCTGAAAGATAAAAGTCCTAAATCAAGTTGTTTTCAGAGCCAGACTCCCTTCCGAGGCTCTGGAGGAGAATCCTTCCTGGCCTCTTCTACTACTGGTGGCCCCAGGCATTCCCTGGCTTGTGGCCTTGTCACTCCAATTTCTGCCTCTGTCTGTACCTGGCCAGCATTTCCCTGTATGTGTCCATGACTCTATAAAAATTTCCCTCTCTTTTCCCTCCAATCCAGCATTGGTTTGGGGGCCATTCCTAATCAGCATGACCTCATCTTAACTTGATTAATAACTACAGAGACCCTATATCCAAATAAGGTCACAATCCTAGGTACCAACGCTTAAGACATGAAAATATTTCTGGGGGGTGGCGACACAATTCAACACACTACAACATTCAAAGCAAAGAGAAAAAAACACAACAGATACTTGAGGGGAGACTGAAAACCCGAGACATATAGAAGACCTGGTGCTAGCACTTATTTGGGAGAGAGCAGGGGTCCTCAAACTTTTAAAACAGGAGGCCAGTTCACTGTCCCTCAGACCACTGGAGGGCTGGACTGTGGGCCCCAGGACAAGTCGGCTGCTGAGCAGGACAGGTGGCAGCTGCAAAAACACCCGGCGGGCTGGATAAATGTCCTAGGCAGGCTGCATATGGCCCGTGGGCTGTAGTTTGAGGATGCCTGATCTATAGCCTCAAAAAAATCACTAAGTATTCATCTGAAATCCCAAAAGTAAAGCAACATCCTTAAATGTAATTGGGGCAGAACCCTGCAAAAATATCCTTGGGACATTAGTGAGGGACAGGATGAGTCAAGCAGATTTCTTCTACTTACGTAATAGCACAATGCTCTGAGAAGCTGAACACAATTTTGGTCAAATGTTTTAGCGAAATCTTACAAATGGCACCCTCCCCTTTGCTTCATGATCACCAGAGGTTGCGATATACTGAGACAAAAGCCCTGGGTCCTGCATGGGAGGCAAGGTATCCTTGATCCGCTCACAGACTCAAGTCAGGTAATGAGGATCAGAGGCCGGTGTTTGCCCTGAGTCCTAGAAGCCCCTGGGATGGTCTTGTGTGTGCAGGGTGATTAAGAAGTGTCTCAGTCGGACCGACTGTCCAACCATACCTCGCCTGTGTCTCTAAATAGCTTTTTCCTACTCAGGAATTTGTGAAGGAAACAAATAAGCCTGATGGTCTTATGTCCCCCACCCCCCAAAAAAAAGAGCCAAAAAGAATGAAGGATTGGTGGCTTTCCTCTGTGTGAGTGTAATGTATGGCTGAGAATCTGCTCCTCAGTTCACATCCCCAGGTCAGTTGAAGCCTTCTGCAAAGTAATATTCACTTTTCACTGTATGGACTGGAGTAAATATGTTCACGCTCTGGCCAAATACACTCACTGTAACAAAACTCTCTGCAGGAGAAATGTTGTACACTTTGGTCACAGTTACAATTTAATTTCGAGTTTATCTGTCTGCAGTGAGATTATGGGAAAGCAGCACAGGTAGAGGGAGAAAATGGTGATGAGGGATCCTGATATTTGAAAATGGATGAGCTTCCAAAAAGAGGAGCATAAAACTCTGGATCAAATTCAGATAGAAAGCTGGCAGCTTGCCAGATTTGTAATTGCATCTTGAATTGAACTGTAATCCTCCCCACTCTGGAAACAATAAGAGGAAGGGAAGGATAAACCACATCCGTTTAAAATGGCAATATTTGCTTAGCATTCCTAATAAAATGTTTCTCTGATGCTTGGTTAAGGCTGGTGAGTTATAAAAATAATAATATGTATAGTGTAAGGAGGAAAAAGAAAAGAATGGTTTTCCCAGGGCGAAAAAAGAAAGCATTTGGCAGAGGTGGGAGAAGGAAGTCCTATAATTTGTTTTTTCTTTTTCTTTTTTTTTTTTTTTTGAGACAGAGCCTCAAGCTGTCCCCCTAGGTAGAGTGCCCTGGCATCACAGCTCACAGCAACCTCCAACTCCTGGGCCCAAGCAAGTCTCCTGCCTCCGCTTCCCAAGCAGCTGGGACCACAGGCACCTGCCACAACGCCTGGCTATTTTTTGGTTGCAACCGTCATAGTTGTTTGGTGGGCCCCGGCTGGATTCGAACCCATCACCTTAGGTGTATACGGCTGGCGCCTTAGCCACTTGAGCCACAGGCGCCAAGCTGAAGTCCTGTAATTTGTAAAGAAAAAAGAAATTATGTATTATATTTTCTATAAAATAGAAACTTACATACTTTTTTTTTTTTTTTTTACAAAACCACTTGTTTAGATTTACAACCTACGAGTATAAACTGTTTGTACACAACAGCGTGGGTTTCACGCCAAGCCGAGAAGTGACTGTGACCACGCTAGCTGGACGGCCAGAGAGAGGAGCCAGCCTCACGGTGAGAGTGCTTAACCACACGGCCGTGGACGTGAGCTGGGCTAAACCAAGTAAGTAAGCATCTTGGATCTCTGGTTCCCCTTCATATATGAGCCTCCAAATGAAGGATGCGTGAACACATTAAATACCATAAACTATAAAAATATATATAAAAAAAATAAAATAAAATAAAAAATACCATAAACTAAACAGCCAAAGGCCCCCGGCCGTTTCTCTTAAGAAGCAGAGGGGGCTACATCTCACCCCCACCAGGCCTCCTGCTCACACTTCTTCCACTGCTTTAGGGTGGAGACTGTAGTTTCTATCACAGCAGCCGGTTGTGATGCCAACTTCCCAGTATTGATTTGGTACCATGTAATATACACCTTCCTTCAGAGAGGCCTACCTGCTATTCTGCAACTCATTAGTAAGAAGCATTTGATTGGATCGCAATAGGGTGACAGATTTTTTCAGGGTGAAGCATCATCGGCACTGTCCGTGAACAGAATTCCAGTTCCATGTAGTAAAAGGTGGCGCCTGTGGCTCAGTGGGTAGGGCGCCAGCCCCATATACCAAGGGTGGTGGGTTCAAACCCAGCGCTGGCCAAACTGCAACAAAAAATAGCTGGGCATTGTAGTGGGCACCTGTAGTCCCAGCTACTCTGGAGGCTGAGGCAAGATAATAACCTAAGCCTAAGAGCTAGAGGTTGCTGTGAGCTGTGATGTCACAGCACTCTACCAACGGTCATAAAGTGAAACTCTGTCTCTAAAAAAAAAATAATAAAGTAAAATAAAAAAAGGAAGCCTGCATATTACCCCTGGATTTGGTTAAATAATGGATCTGACCTCTTTTCTGTTCAGAACATTGTTGCTACCCCTCAACCAAATCCAAACCTTTGCAGAATAAATCCCTTTGTTAAAATAAAAATTTGATTCAGCGAAAGGCCACACTTAAGGATACTGAAGGCCATGTGTGGATTCAAGGACACAGGTTCCCTGACTCTCTGCCACTTTAGAAACTGAAATAACTAAAATTTCAGAGCTATTTGAACAGTGAATTAAGCATTTAATATCCGAGCTGTTAATTTGTGAGGATCCATTTTGAAAATCTGACAAAAACAAACAAACAAACAAAAAAAAAAGGCCTGACTCTGCCATGAACCTATGTATTGTAGTTATTCTTGCAGATCTATCTTGATATCTGACAAATAGTCGAACCAAAACTTGCTAGAGTGTTAGCAAGTATTGAGAAATACCTGATTTGGGAAGGCCCCATTAAAATATTTTGTTGTATGCAGAAAGCTCTGCTCACTTGGGCAATCATCTACTATTTCATATATATATAAAGATACAATGTTACTACTGGTTGCTCTGTGATTCCCATCCAGCCTGAGTTTTATTACAACCTAAGAAGAGAACTGGTCCATTTAGGACACCTGAGTGAATCTGCCCCAATGCGATGTGATGTCAGTTGTGAATTAAAACCAGCGTTATGTGGCATTAATTATAAATTAAATTAATTACTGGTTGTGCTGATCTACATTACCACTAAATAATCCATTTTTATTAAAAAAACATCAGTGTGGTTCTCACGAGGTTGCGTGTTTCTAATGACCTTGACATCTGTATTGGAACCTTTTAAACCATTTAATAAAGGAATATAAGTTAATAGATGCTTAGGATTACCCTCTGAGACACCTCTGGGAAAAATAACAAAATTTGTATCTGGGAATGTATGTTTAATATATTTTCACTCATCTCTCTCTTCTTCACTGCTCCTCTTCACCCCCTGATTCATCTGAAAAGTCTACTCATAAAAATAAACCACCCCCAGCACCCCCATCTGACATTTGAATACTTCTGTCAAGATCCGACTGCGGAATTTTCACCAATCTAGGTCCTTTATGTGATAATTGCACTCCTGAAGTAAGCACGCTTATAAAAACTGACAAACCTAATAGATGTGAAGCAGCTCACTGGAGTTTCATTACCGTGGTAATCTGAACCTCTGGCCTTCAGGATGTAGGTCATGCAGTCTGCCGTTATTTCCGTTCATACCTTAGAAATTTTTCAGATAACGATTTGTGAGCACAAAGGTTAACTCTCAGAAGAGGGTCAGCGTCGTGAAAGCTTGTTGCCTTATCATTTTCTTCCCTTGTGCAACTTGCTATCTTAGGTAAATTACCGAGTCACTTCTCTATGAAACGCCACCTATTCTTTGCAGTTGTAATTATAAGTTGTTTTCTTTCCTGGTAGGAAAAAACGGGGGTATATCCTAAAATGTTCAAAGACACAAAATGATAGACTAAAAATACCATGTAGTTGAAAATCATAAGATTTAAATTTATAACTTCCTCATTAAAAACTGATTTTCAAAAATCCATAAAAGCTTTTTTTGGTTGTTTGTTTTGAGACAGAATCTCTCTT
Source organism: Galagoides demidoff (assembly GCA_963574575.1). NCBI lineage: Eukaryota > Metazoa > Chordata > Mammalia > Primates > Galagidae > Galagoides > Galagoides demidoff. The sequence continues at coordinate 4,932 of CAUYQV010013318.1, read as the reverse complement.
TGTCGGAGTGCTTTGGCATCACAGCTCACAGCAACCGCAAACCCTTGGGCTCAAGTGATGCTCTTGCCTCAGCCTCCCACGTAGCTGGGACTACAGGCACCTACCACAATGCCTGGCTTTTTTTTTTTTTTTTTTTAGAGATGGGGTCTCACTCTTGCGCAGGTTGGGCTTAAACTCCTGAACTCAAGCAATCCACCCACCTCAGCCTCCCAGAGTGTTAAAATTATAGGTGTGATCCACTGAGCCCAGCCATAAAAGGTATTTTTAGGCTCGGCGCCTGTGGCTCAATCGGCTAAGGTGCCAGCCACGTACACCTAAGGTGGCGGGTTCGAATCCCCAGCCCGGGCCCGCCAAACAACAATGATGGCTGCAACCAAAAAAAATGGCCGGGCGTTGTGGTGGGTGCCTATGGTTCCAGCTACTTGGGAGGCTGAGGCAGGAGACTCGCTTAAGCCCAGGAGTTGGAGGTTGCTATGAGCTGTGATGCCATGGCACTCTACCCAGGGGGACAGCTTAAGGCTCCATCTCAAAAAAAAAAAAAAGTATTTTTAGAGGCATATTCCTTTTTACTAAGACCTTCCACGTGTATATATCATTGTGCTGGCAAAATGTTTCTGGTGAAGTTTTATCCATCACAGTTTGATCCTAATCCTAATAAGTTACTGAAACTTTGAGAAGGGCAGCATTTAAACCTTAGCATCACATGTGAGGTAATGTAATGGACAACATTTCTGCCTTTTTTCATTTTGGTGGGGGAAAGGGACAGAGTTTATAAACTGGTAGCACATAAGCCATATTTCCTTCCTCCATCTTCCATATATTCTTAGGTCTATAGCATTTGAAAAAATAATATTTTGCCAAAACATATCAGAAGATTTCACATAAAGATAATTTGGGGATTCACTTGAAAAATCAAATGATTGGGTAAAACTATTCCCATAATTCTAGAAGGAAAGTATCACTTGGCACTGAGTGGTGGCTGCCTCTATAAACTGGCCATACCCTTGACATCTGATCCAATCCCCATTGTCCTGGTCCTACTGGCGACTCTACACAATAAAACAAAATATTTTGTCCCAAAGTAAATACAATGAAAATACAGGTGACTTTTTTAGGAAATAACATTTTTATAAGAAGAGATACCAAAATACCTTCCCCTAAATTATTCATACAATACTCAGAAACTTAATAATTTACCCAAAATTACAGTTAGTGTGTAGCAGTTCTCAACCTCAAATGTAGGGGTCAGGCATCAAATGTTCTTGTTTCTCATGCGTGTAGCCTTGGTGGTCCTTAACACTTTATCAAGAGTGATGTGACCCTTCCCATTTGACTACCCATTCTAAAATGAAAGGAAAATTATTAATACAAAAATACAGAAAGGAGTGCAGAGGGGAGACAGCACCTCTTCTGAGGCGGACTCATTAACAAGGTCAGCAGTGTTGAGAAAAAGCAGGAAAACACTGGTGGGAAGGAAAGAGGCAATCACTGGGAAGGGGAAAACGAACACTCATGTACATGTGGTCACTTTACAGTTTGTCTCGTGCTCGCCCAACTCTCAGATGCTCACATCTTGTATCATGTAACCTTCCCGTTTTGTTCTCTCCTTCCTTTCTCTTCCATCTTCCCTCTCTTTCTTTTTCCTTCTACCTTCCTCTCTTTCTTCCCTCCTCTTTGCCTTTCTATTTGTCACAAATATTTATTTATCACTTCCTTTGTCCTGGGCATTATGAAGGCAAAGATGAATGAGTTGACTTTTACATTATAGTATCTCAGGGAACTCTGGAAAATTCATAAACAAATGCTAAATCTCCCTTCTTCTGAAAAGCACCCACCATTATTGTCTTTCTTGCCTTGCTCCTCTGTTCTCTTCCCTGTCACTCCAGGTACCAAAGCACATAGACGCCATCTGCCTTCTTCCCTGTCATCCCTTCCATCATGTGTGCACCTGTTCTTTCTTACCTTATACTCTACTTCTGCCTCTCATTAGCCTCCCTCTGGACCACACTGGGAGCATGACCAGTTCTCATTTTGAACTATACAGGCATGAACAACACCCTAAGAGATCCAAAACCACATAGAGAAAGACCCTGAATTCTTAAGTGACCACAGAGGACACAATCTGCTTTGCTCATTTTGAGGCTATTATGTGAGATATAAGTTAATTTTGATTTTAATTAAGTTACTGTATTTGGGGGATTCTTGGTTACAACAGTTTTACCCACTCTCCAGATCTTTGTTTGCCTATATCAATTTTATTTAAAAAGCAGAAATTAGCTATCATATTTTTAAAACTAAATATAAAATGATGAATAATTGATACGTCTAATATACCATCTCCTTTAAATATCATTTTCTCTGGTGAGCCACTGATAGGAGACAGGCAGAGACTAAAGTCAGCAGTGAGTTTCCAAAGTGCAGGCAGTTGCTTATTTTTTGACAGATTCATAAACTAGATAGAAGACATGAATGTCTTACTGGGAAAACTAAGAAGGCTGACTTGGGGAATACTATCAAGGAAGATTATTTTTTCACTTCATGTGAGCAGTGGTACCCATAGGCAGCGTAAAGAAGCTTCTCAAGAAGCAGTTTTGATAAGCTCAAAGTTTCTGAGAACTACTTGGTTGATGACACAGAGCTCCGCACCAAGGAACTTGGAAAACTGGACTGTAATTTGGAGAGTCTAGGAGCAAGGTCAACACCTTCATCATAAAATAACCTCAGTAAGGTCCTTCCAGATTTTTACATTTGAACAAAATTACCTTCATGAGCCCGTTGTGAGAATAGACAAATAGATTAGGAAACCCTAATGAATGGAATGATTTACTATAATTGATCTGAATCAGGAAATAACCTTTTTTTTTATAAAGGGCCAGAAAGTAAATAATTTAGACTCTGCAGGCCAGTCTCTGTCTCAACTACTCAACACTGCTATTGTACCACAGAAACAGCAATAGATGATTTTTAATGAGCATGGCTTGTGTTCCAATAAAACTTTATTTTAGACACTGAAATTTTATTTTCATATAATTCTCATATGTCACAAAATACTATTCTCCTTCTGATCCCCCCCCAATCATTTAAAAATCTAAAAAGCATTCTTAGCTCACAGGTATAAAGACAAGTGAGGGGGCATAGTAAGCAAACAGCCCAGCTTTGCCTCACAGAGCATACTTTGCTGACCCTCCATCTAGACTATACAATTGATGTTGATAATTATCTTGGTCCTTATGTGTTGCTATAAAGGAATACTCAAGACAGGAGAGTTTATAATGTGAAGGGATTTATTTACCTTAAAGTTCTGAAAGAAACTTGGTGCCAGCATCTGTCAGTCTTCTGGCAAGAGCTTTGGTGCTGCACCCAAACCAGGCAGAGAAGGTCAAAGGTGGAGCAGATATGTTTCAAGAGGCAAAATATTAGGGGTATCATCAGTTTAAAACAGCCCACTCTCACAACGACTAATCCATCTTTGTGAAAACAAATGTGGTCTTGACAACAAACCATTCAAGAGAAATTTTCTCCCATGACCCAAACACCTCCCACTTAGGCTCCAAGTCCCAACATTGCCACATTGGAGATTAAATTTCAGCAGGAGTTTTGGTGGGGACAAACCATAGCAATAATCTCTGAAAATAATCAAATAGTACATGAGAAGTATAATCTAATTTCTAAGGCAAGAGGACTTTCAACTAGCTCATCTGTTATAGACTGAAGGTTTTGTTCCTCCAAAATTCATATATTAAAGCCCTAACTCTTAATGTGGCTGTATTAAGAGATGGGGCTCTAAGGAAATAATTTGAGATCATCAAGGTAAGGCCCTGATTCCACAGAGCTAGTGCTGGTTTCCATATAAATGGAGACACCAGAAAGCTTGCATGTGCTGTATTGCTCTGTTCCCACCTCTGTATACTGAGGAAAGGCCATGACCCAATTCAGTGAGAGGCCATGGTCTAAAAGCCAGGGAAAGAGCCCCCATCAGAATCCACGTTCTGGTGACTTGGTCCATCACACATTGATGATGGACTTCTATCCTCCAGAGTGTGAGAAATAGGTTTCTGTGGTTGAAGCCGCCCAGTCTAGTATGAATTTTATTATAGTAGCTGGAGCAGACTAATAAACATCTAGCAACTATTTTGTATTTGGAGGGAATCCATTACAAAGGAGAAGGACATGTTTTATATTTGAAAATTCGCTCCAGTTAATACCACATTTCTAACCAACAATTGGAGATTGCCACCAAGAATGGCATTTAACAGCAAAGTTCATGTCTAGAGGTTAAGACCATCATCAACTCAGTAAGTCTGACCTGATATACTACAGTTAGATAAATACCTACTCAGATAAATTTATGTGGTCTCAAATATATAGGTCGTATAAAACAGGATTACACTATCTGAGAGTCTATTTCCCAATGTCCATATATTTAATATATCTATACCAGAATTCTCCATTCTTTTCTGTTGCCTCAAATACAAGCTAGTATTTAAGCCTGATGAAATAACTCTAGTTCAAATATTCACGCTTTAATTTTTTTTTTATTGAATGGTAACTATGTACATTAATGCACTTCTGGGGTACAGTGTGGGGTTTTCACATGCAATCTGAAATACTTCCATCAAACTGGTCAACCCAGCCTTCATGTCATTTTCTCAGTTATTGTTTTAAAACGTTCACATTCTACTCTTAGATTCACTTGTACCCCTGTAAGAAAAACCTCAGAAGTGATCCCTCCAATCCCCCTCCCTCCACCCATTCCCCCCCTCCCTTCTCCTTCCTTAGGGTATTCTTAGGCTATTTGGTTATAGCTTTCATATAAAAGGTATAAATTAGTTTCATAATAGGGGTGTGTACATTGGATACTTTTTCCTCCATTCTTGTGATACTTTGCTCAGAAGAACATTCTCCAGCTCCATCCATGTGAATATGAAGGAC